>DWFO01003126.1:0-12696 GCA_018246595.1 Mimoniades nurscia nurscia | reverse complement strand
CCCTATTTTTTAAAAGCTTTTATTTAACTTGGCTTGTATGTTTGTATGTGAAGGTGAAATCTTGCAAGTTAAATTTGACCCACTTCCCGGTGTACGATTGAGCTAAAGTTTTACATACTGGTTCGGTCCCGATGACAATACATGTTTATGATAAGCAGGACGTGATGCGGCTGCCAGAATTGGCTCCACATGAGGAAACTCCTTAATAATTAATAGTAGGTACATAACATTTTGCACACCCATTGGGGTATGGATGATAGTTATTAAAAGCTTTATATATAATTAAATAATAATGAATAATTTATTTATACTCTTATCTTACAAAAGCATACGCATTTCGTATTCTTTAGTAAGATTGGCTTTATAATGACGTCAGCAACATGATCACTGCAGTCATTAATAACACTTTAATTGATCGTCAGGCCACTGCATGAGTATACACGCCTCTCCGACAGCACGCCGCAGAGCTGGATCTCCAGCTCTGTTTGTCCAACCGCTGCCAGCTACTTTGTGCAGGTCGGTACTTTAGCCAATTGAACAACCTCACTAGGATTTTAATGCTTTCTTTATGTTCCAACAAAATTGAACAAGAACTTATAAATAAAATATTCTATCGGGGTCTTAATGAAAAATAAAAAGGTCTGAGGTACTAACAAAATAAATATGTATTTCTCTGAATTACTCTTGCCGACTGGACGGTGTACTTACTACATGGTTGATATTATAATGTAACGTAGCAAAACGTTTTGAAAAGTCCACAGGTTGGACCCCTCTCTGTCTAAGGACAGGCCCCATATCCGACAGTGGAACGATACAGTTTCAAAATGATTATGAATGCTTAGTAATGCTTCATACTCGTATGTTATATGTTTGATTTTGATATGAATATACTTCGTAAGTTATCAGTTTTTCGAATCGTTTTACATGGCAGGCGGTGCGCTACTTATATAATATAAACAAATATATTTATCGAAAAAATACAAACGTGCCACGTACATAAAGAAAATCTGAATGAGGGATGGTTTAAGGGTGATGTTAATTTTCAAAGCTGTCAAAAATACTTTGAAGTTTTATTATGTTTCAATAATACGTTGACAATATTATATATGTACGCCGATCAGCACTTACCTATTTGACATTCGTTAATGTAGATATAACGCTAATGATTAGTATTGCACACACAGATTAGCCGTTTGGAAGTATAATATTAATAGTAATATAAAAATGAACTAAAAAGTTCGTTGTTTATCAAAGTGCCCTCGTTTCTTTCACATAAACCTCATTGAACAGGTGTTTGTTTTTTTGACTGTGAGAAAGAGTTAAAAGAATTCTCATTACCACAGAGAAAGGAAGCGACATTCCAACTATGACGTGGAAGTGTGATAAGATCTCTGTGAGACGTCGGAGAGACTGCGGAAACAGTCATTCAAGGAACTTCGCCTTGCGATATTCATCTCGCTACGCGTTTTCAATAACTTTATACTAGTCAAGGAAACCTTAATGCCTGGCGTTTATTTGGTATGAAGTCAGTAATTCCCATTTCTTACAAACAACTAATCCTAACAAACTATCTAATAATGACATCATTAAATGGCTGGTGAGCCCTTTAAAAATTATCATTTTGTTCCGACTAATTCCCAGATTTAGACATGTAACAGTACCAACTTCCTCAAATATATTTTAGATTAAAGATAGGTTATCCTTTTTTCAAGTATATAATGGCTTTCTGTAAACAATTAAAATGTGTTTTGTGATTTTTTCAGAATTACACCCCTAAATGGGTAAAATAGGGTTTGAAAGTTCGTATGGGATTTTGTTGGTTTTAAAGGTACACAACACACATTTCAATTTAGAATTTCCTTAAACAAAAAAAATGTGTTAAATCGTTTTTGATAATTTCATAAACTAAATTATAGTACCAAGTATGCACATAAAAACGACTGTTTTAAAACTGTACGTATTCATTGTATCTATTATAATGTTTTAGGCGGTAAGTTTTCCATTAAAACAAATTAAAAAAATATATTCTTGTTATCTCTTTGTGATATTAAAGAAAAGAAAACACATCTTTTAGTACTTAAAACCTAGTAAGGATTTGAGTAGGTAGCTAAAAGTACCGATTTGATTACCCGTAATTTGCAGTATGTATGTATTAACCTTCGATTAATTATAACTTCTAATGACTTGTCTACGACTACATATGTGACTCCCACCCTGGCGCGACAGCTGGACCCGCTGCTGAATATCAGCCGAGCGAAGCTTGGACGTCCAGCTCGTACATAACTGATCAAGGATATAAACCGTAACTAAAACAAATATTAAAAAAAAGAACACGAATATTTATAGTTGGCATGATTCAAACGTACATAGTTAAACGGTATTTTTATCAGCTTTTGATATATTATTCAATGTGTTTATTAGTCGTAACTATGGCTTAATGAAAAATATCAATTTTAGATATAAAGAGCGTATTTTCGATGCGTCATTCTTTGATGTTGCGACGCGGGCCATGTATCGAGAGTCGCTGAGAGTCCTCGAGAGTTTCGAGTCAAGATGCGCCGGTGCTGCCCCCTATTAGAACACCGAGTGTCAACTTCATAGACAACGAGTGGTGTTACACGTTCCTTGACCCACATAAAGTGACGAGATGTAAATTATTAACGTGCTTAATATTGCCTACTCGTTTCGCTGTCAAGTTTACTCCTGAGATAGCGCTCACTCTGCTTTTTACAAGATTCTCATCAGTAGTTTTTAGCGTAGCCTTTATAATTTCTGATACATTAGCTCTTTCCTTATATTAAACAAGTAAGAAGGTAGTGGGCTAAGAAAAGAGAACATAGAGGAATACAGTTTAGTAGCGAACCGCTTTAGGAATGAGCTAATAAAGCATCTATTGAATTTCAACGAATAATGAAATTATTAAAGAAATTTAGGTGCGCATGAGCAGAGTGCTGAAGTGTGCTCCGCGACTACATTAGGTGAAGTGGGACACGAGGCCAGGCCCGAGGCATACAACTGTTGCAGCGGTCGTACATTTTCAATTGAAAAATGCGAAGTGAACAAACAGATAGGTAAACATTTAGTATTTCCACTCATGCGGTGGTGGACTGCACTACTCTGTCTATCTGTTCGGGTAAATACAGGTGTGGTATTATGCATGTTATGTTAATTTTGCTCGCGAGCTTGGAGTGAACATGTGCTCGTGAATAAGGCGGACCGCGCAGAGATATCCACAAGAACTGCAACGATTCATTCATTCCGTATTGCTCAATGTTTTCTGTAACAAAACATTGTTAGCAACCTACGATTGTTTTCTTTAGATCAAAACGTGGTCAACTGTCAAATACATTCGTCTAATATTAAAACTTACAAGTATCCAATTTCTAAGCACAGTACGTACAGTCGTACTCTTGACAATAACATGTCAAAGATAACCCTCTATTTCAGTTGAAATATATTCTCATTTCGAGATATTCTAATTGTTAATGATTGTGATACTAACATTGAGAGCACTTAAGGACAATATTCACCGTGTATCCACCTCGGATGTACGAGTGTGTCGTTGCTGCGAGTACATCGACACGCGCCGGTACATGCACTTTTACATGTGCATAATAGGTTATGTAAACAATTATTATTAATTGTTTGCACCGCAGCCGGCTGTAAATATAGTTTGTGATATGTGAATATGTTAACCAGCGTGGTCTGTTTGAACGTAGACAGATATTTGATTAATTAATTTAATATTTCGTTTTCAATTATTACAAACGTATAAATTTATACGCCAATTAATTAGTGGACAATGAAACTGTTTTGTGCCATAATTCAACTGAAATGTTTGTGTAATGAAAAATATATGTATATTGTTCTCTTACGCAATGTCGTAAATGGGGCGGTGCTAGCGGGTCAAACGCACATGACACACCACCTGAAGGGGCGCAGAAATGGCCGGAGCGAATCGAAAAAAATATTGAGTCCTACCTTATCTGCAACGTTACCAACGCCAAAAAAGTGTTAATGCAGAATGCCCATACGGCCCATTATTTACGGGCGTAATTACAGGAAGTCGCATCGGGAGCTTGAAAGACACTTTACGGCACAGCTCCCAGGAACGCTTGCTTTCATAAAACCTTAACGCGTAAGCACCGACGTCATGATCGACTGTCGCTGACTACTTTGTAGATTATAATATTATACGACATCTTTTAATAATAACATTCTTTATTGTACACCAATAAAAAGTTTGCAAAGAAGATAAACTTAAAAGTAAAAATGTACAAAAGGCGGCCTTATCGCTAACTAAAGATTTCTTCCAGACAACCTTTTGACTGTACAGATAAAAAGATCAGGATAAATTACTCTTGCTTACTCACTCTTACTTTACTGTTATTGTTTATGAATCAGTTTATTTAGTTACTAGCATAATGTTACATTCGGACACATAACATATTCTTACGTTCACCACTCAAGTACCACCACCCCGGGGGGCAAACAAACAGAATCTATCGTCGCAACTGGTCGGCGAGGACACCACACCATGCCTCTCCTGACTTCCTTCTAGGTAAAATCTGTAGAACGTTTCTGTTTTTATGTTCATTACCCGCGGTACAGGAAGAAAGGCCCTTGAGCTTTACGGTTATAAATGTGCAGTGTCGTTCATCTGTTTAAGTGAATGAAACTGAATCAACCCCAGTTCTTGCGGAATGCAACTAAATAGTACTTATAGTGATACACAGCTTTAAATTCAGCAATAAACTTTTAAGATACCTACAAACTCCGTCCATCCGTCTCGCCCGAGTCCTCGGCTGCAGATAAGGGCACTTTAAATCAGGCGCGTCGCTCACAGCCAACAGACGTTTCAGTTTTATAACCGTAACATACCTCTTACATTCACTACTAATTGTTGGGTGATTACACCCAACAATTAGTAGTGAATTAACACTGCTTATATTCTTGAACTACTGGTAGGTAACTCCTAGAATATACAAGATATATCGACTGCGTGGATCATCTGCCCCCCTTGTTAGGTAATACTGTTAACTATGTATTGTTGAATTTACATTATAAAGATTTTCAACACTTGAGCTGGTGCATAGCAACAAAGGACAATAAATAAATTAAAGATGCTAAAGCAGCTTAGAGAGGTTTTCCGAGCTGATTTCGTAAGTGAACACTTTTATAACGCTAAAGTCTAAAAACAAAATGGACATGTTAAGTCGGCTGGATGTGGAAGTATTGTTTGGCGTATGATTTAAGGCTTACATCATTTCTGTTAAGGAATGCGGTTGGGCGTAGTCCCCGTACAATCTCGGTCAGTTGTAAATTACCAGGCATTGTTTTTAGAAAACGAGAATATTATCGACACAAGTATAAAGTAGGTACGCGATACGTAGCCCGCTTCACTGTGTTCCGTGACAGCGAGTTGGACGACGTCTGGTTCATGGCGTGAGCTCATAGACGGCTAGCAAAGTCGAATTTGGTTTGAAGAACCCCGTCACTATAATAATTATGTATATTATAATATGACAATTGAACGCCGAAATTATAATAGCGATAACGCAATAAACGATATTATATACATTATCACTCACAAAACAACATCAAACTGAATCAGAACAAGACAACACCTGGGCCGTGCCTAGGCACGTGTCTCATACATAGATCATAATAAATTTCATACAAACAAATTCATTTACTTAATCTTCGCTTAGTATAAAAACAATTCTCATTTTTGCCTGCAGAAATAAGAAACGAACAAAATTAAGTTCTTAATGTAAAAATAACAAACGATGGCTTAATTAAGGAAATGCTGAGTTGTCGTAAAATAAGAATGAAACAAACAACGGTCTCTAAGAGTAGCTTTTCCTTGAGCTTTACCATCGTGCCGTACAAAGTGCTTGTTAATCTATAAATCCTCGTTTCAAATTTCATGCGTAGTGTTGGCGCTGACTCCCGCTTCCTGAACATGGATGCGTCTTAAGAGTCTCTAAAGAAACTTGCAAGCAAAGAGCAAGATAACAGAGCAGCAGAAACATGACTATTGAACGTTTTGTTTTAACGAAATAAGCCTAAATAATAAATAAATATTGATTTACATACATGGTATACATGTACCGGCCTAACTCATATGCACTGCTAATCTATCTGAGGGCCTCCTTCATGAGCGCTCTCCGGGTGGAGGAGTGGCGGAGACTGGTAGTCCACGCTACGATACGCGATTATCGCAATTGGGAACCATATAAGTAAGTTAAGCATATTTAATCTGGAATAAGACTGTCAGTGTCCGTTAGTGCTAGACAGTCATTTAATGCAGTCAATATATGTTGTTGCTGAGTATTATTGTTTCGTGACATTTTGGTGACGTCAGTGCATGAGCGCGGCCTGCTCCTGTCGTAAGCGCGGCTGGTACGTGCTGGTGGTTAGTAGTTCTCAGTAGTTGTCTTCTCCGAAGATGCAACGCAACGTATTGTGGACTAAAGTGGTCGCATCTAGTATACCGCAACCACGCCCTTCAGACCGAAATACAAATTGCATTAACGTCAGTTTTTTTTTTACAGTAAATCAAGTAAATTAATTTGGTTCCGTACTAAAACTCCTTTCGTACGCGCGGCCACAATAGTTGTGGAAAGTTCCGCCTGCACTTGTTTCGAGTTGAGATGAGCCAAACTCATGCTCATTTATTTGCAAAAAACTTTTATAGCAAAAGCAATTCGCTTGAAAAATATTTGGGTTAATAACTTATTATCACGTTAAAAACGTGTTACAATTTCTTCGGTTCTATTCTGTAAAATGTCACAATTTGTATACCAGTTTCACTATACGTGTATTTTGCCCGATTCGTGCACTCTTAAACTGTACAATACAGTAGTGAGTAGGCTTTCTAGGATTTCTAGTTAAATCTAGGATACACCAGAATGCATCGAGGAATTATGAGTCAACTGATGTCTTCGGCCAAAAATTAAGAGTTGCAGCTAATCCAAGAACCTATGTACGTAATCACGAGGTCCTGGGTTTAAATCCAGGGTCGGGTACTGTTGAGTTTTTCTAATTTGGAATTTCTAGAGTCTAGTTTTTTTATCTGTGCTCTGTGTATAGCAATAGCCTCACCACTTATTCCATAGTGGAAAATAATGTAACTGGTGAAACGTGGGAATGTACTACACTCCTCTGCTTAACTCCTCTAAGATTACAGTCGTGATGTTTCTTTTATGATACCATCTTGCAGTTATATTGGTTAGAGTTATAAGTCATATTTAGTAACATTTACTTCTATTTGCTGGTATTATTATTTAATTAGACTTCGTTTATGATAGACAACGAAAGTGCAAACTGGGGAAGGGGCGCAAAAATAATCTTAGCACGCGCACGTAAGTGTACCTATCATTACGAAAGACAAAACCTGTTTCGAGAAACTTCTGTTATTTTGCAGCGGCACTAAGATTATAACATTAAATAGATGTTTCAGTATATTTTCACATTCGTTCGTGTGACTTTAATTAGAGAGAGTATGTGCTATGGTCAACAGACAACTGATAGACACACATGTAACTACATATGTATTACATATAATTCTTACTGGCACACATGACAAACACTTGTGCTCATAGCGTAAATATGTATTTATCCCGGGTGCGAATTTGACTCTCGACCAATCGTAGTAGAGACTATAGCCACTGAAGCGACGCCGACGGGCTGCTCGGTAATGCATAAATCAGTTTTACATGCAATAATTTACTCGGATATTTATTGTAACGTTTAAACAATTTAATCTGAAGACTATTAACATTGATGGTAGATAAGTTCACCCTTAAAAATATTTAGCAAGTTTAATGGCAATAAATTACAAGATATAATATTAGGCGGCATTCCAGCTTTGTGTCGGTGCGAAAAGATAAGGCACGTCTCCGTTGCGATTGCATTACACAGTCTAAAGGAAAACGTAAGATGTCCAATCCAAATTCATATTATTAATTGAAGTAAATTATTCATGCATCTATGTTTCTGTGTCTGAGTGTAAAAATAAAAAAACCATTTAAGTATATATTTATATGTATGTATATATGTAGTTTATCTGGTTACCATACCACAAGCTCTCTTGATGCTTACTTTGGGATCAGATGTGTGTGGAGATGTCCCGAGATATTAAAAAAAATGTATGTTGATAAGTCGAAATACAAAATCCATATACAAATATTTAAATGGTGTGGAGAACTTTTCTCGAGATCTACTAAGAACGAATATTTTTGTAATACATTGTATTTACATATTGCTAACGTTTTCGCCGGCGCACACATTTAACGTATTTTGTTAGAACTTTTTCTTTCAACTTATTTTACAAATACCATTATTTAATGCCATCTAACATTTGTATTATTACTCTACGTAGTTTCAAGCATATCCCATCGATGTGAATACAATGTGCGAAATTAAATTTAAATCCGGCTGATATTAATGAATGCAATATTTCTTTAATGCCAGAATTCTCTACTCGGATTGACACATGTTAGAAGAGGCGCTTGTTTCCTAAGCAAGCAGGTAAGTGAATGTGTCGTGTATTGGTAGAGAACCAGCACGCTTCGTCATCATCATCATCACCAGCCTGTTGCAGTCCGCCACAGGACGCAGCTCTCCCCTGGCAGCCTATGCACTATTGAATTCATCATTCAATCCATTCGTAAGTTACAATAGCGATAATAATAATAATATTCAAGCGGACGTGTAACAATAAATTAAGTGTCACTTACTGATTTTCTTTTACTATGTTGACAGCAGATATTAAACGACCTTCAACTAAACACTGAAATCTCAAGCAAACCTTTCGAGACTGTCCTTACGAGTGGACTTTAAACGTTGCCTGCCTTGACGACTACGATGAATTGATAATTTTTTGCCTCTCCAAGGTAAAAATACGTAACGTCGAGCTCGGATATACTTATATTAATAGTCTTTATTTAACTCAATTCAGATAAAATTCTAGAGATAGAGCTTGGTAAATTAGAATACTTAGACGCATTAAGAGCTGTATTGTCTCAGGTTATAATTATATTAGTTCAATAATGCCAGACCTTATTGTTAACATCGTACACGCCTATACCTACATACATAATTTTGCTGTTTGTTTAATTGGTCTGTATATTTTCATATAATTACTACAAAATCAACTTTGAAATGTTTTGTCGGATGACAAAAATATCTTTATCCTCTTTGTATGGAAATATACAAAAGGTTACTAGGTGGGCCACGCGCTAGCCGCCGGGTCGCACCTCTCCGGAAACATCTTGTACAAACTCGCGAGAGACGAGAGGATTGCAATAGAAGTGGCTGCGTACAGGTCGGCAACAATTTTCTATCATCAGCGTCACTCTGCTATTGCAAAAGTTTTTCGATCAAGTATACAGAGCGCGCTCGGCGCACGCCAAGAGTTGTACCAACAGAATCGCACCTTGTTCCGTATCGCGCCACTGAGCATGCAAATGGGGATACGACAACGCTATTTTTAAATTATTTCTTTACGTTTTCCGGAGCATTGGTATATTTAAAGAATTTAAAAATAAAATTCTAGTATACTTTGTCGCTATCCTAATAATATTTCTAATAGTAAATAATAAATAACAAATTTATTTCAGACCATGAGTCCATACTATACCATAAATACTTATTACCTATATTTTTATAGCAATACTTTGTATAGTAGTATCCTATACGTGGGGAAAGTCCTACTGAATCGTTAGTATAAAGTTCTTAGTTGGTACGAATTTTCTATCATCAGCGTCACAATGCTATTGCGGAAGTTTTCCGATCAACCCCATAGTGGGACTCGTAAACGGGGCAGATGGACGCCATCGTGTTATTCCATACACGTTTGAACAGACCCGAACATTTTTATTGCATTTACCCTCACGGTATCTAATTAAGGGGATAAAGCAGGGTCGTGGCTACAGACCGGGTCCTGTAAGAGTAACCAACAAATATATTGAGAACCTTTTCAAATATACGAATTAATACATTATTACAATTACATTAAATATTTTTTTTAAATGTATCATACATACAGCTTTTTTATAAGCGACCGAGTGCCAGATATCTCCATCCTTACACACCTGCCATGCTGCTTCTACATTCATCACTGTCCATGTGTTGATACAAGCCCGTTTCGATAACTTCCGATCAATCAGACGGTACCTGACGTCTTTAGTCAATATACGTAGGTGACTTTTGGTGACATCATCTCCACCTACATTCATTATTATGCGCTGTAAAAAAATGCCCGAATTAAATATTTTAGTTTCAAAAATGAGCTGCTCCTATCATATAGTCGCTGTATTAGAAACAATTTGGTCAAAAGGGCTGCATTGGATAAAATATCAAAGTGTAATATGGTTGATTAAAACAACGTAACTTATACTGCAGAGTAGAATTACTTGATAACGACCCCAACTTTGAGCCACAGTGTTTGGGGAACCACAATGTTATTGGATTACCGTCCAATACCTACATTGAATATAAAGGTTCTTTTAATTGTGTTTTTTCGAGAATTATGGTACTGGATTTAATGGTGACTAACATTGTTTCTTGCAATTCCAAATCGAAAAAAAAGGGAGACGGGGTACTGCAGTACAACCTTGTCCCATAGCCTCATATCACCGTCATCGCCATAATCAGCCTATTCTGATCCACTACTGCACATAACGACTCTACAGTAGTGAACTACAATGCTCAATCTCCACCTTGTCCTTCCAACCACTATTACTTGGTTATGCCACCTGGCTGAGGGACGTCCTACATTACATTTGCAGAGTTGTGGTCCTACCTTAATAGTTCAGTCCTCACTTATTAATTACGTTATTAGTTTTGCCATAAGTGTAACCATTCCATCTTGCTATAACTACGTATGTATACACTACAATACTTATTGCCGTTCAATTTTTGAAGACAATTTATTATTTTAAGTATGTAGTGTTTTGATTAAGTATGTAGTAATCTTCCAGGGCTCTGGGGTAAGAAGTCCTACTGTTCCAACTTTATTTGAGTTATTAGCATTTTTATCATTTAACATGAGTTGCTGTAAATTTGAGGAACTCTGCACTAAATAAAACACTGTGTAACATTGTCTCAGTCGTGTAAATTGTGGTTTTTATACAATATCTCTACCCTAGCAGATCTGAGGTGTTACTTATACATTCGTCACTCTCTTCATACGTAATACAGTGTGCATAATATTCCATCTACAGTGCTCAAATAGCAACAAACGGATGGTAGGTCCCAGCAGGTACGCCTATAATCCCGCTTGTTATAATGTACTGCAGTGCGTGCATATTGTTCCAGCGTGAATAGCCTACAGCGTATGCGGCTAAGCGCGACCGGTAGATCGATCTACACGAGCTTACGTCGGCTCTCCTTCTCCCGTGCGTCGACACAAAGCGCTGCCGCGCGACCACACGTGAATAGGACCAGCCGTGCCAACGACTACTGTAAGTGTTGTATCGTAAAAACGCAATCGTACATATGAAATGAACGTAACATCACGCCAGCAATCTCCGAAGAGGTATTTTTGCCGGAAGAGTACCCTGCGCTCTGATTGCACCCAGGAAAAGCTTGCATGGTAACATAGCAGTAACAATGCAACTTCACACCGATAATCCCGGAAGAGGTAGGCAAAGCAACGTAGTACACCCCAGGTTTCACCAGTTATATACGTTTGCGTCTTATAATCGAATAAGGGGTGAGCTTCTTACTATAACCCCCCTTCGTTCGAATCCAGACTCCGAGCCACTACTAGACATTTTAACTACAAATTCTAGTTACAAAAAGCTAATATTACCTGGCCCGAAATTTGAACCCTGTACCTCTAGTACGACACAGACATCGGATTAACGCAGAAAGTTTAATTAACTATTTATGTGGTGTGTTAAGCATAGTAATCGAATGTAAATTAATATACATATTATATTTATACAGTAAACACAATTGACATGTCATTCTTAAATGTCCAACAGGAGTTCCTAGCACGGCGTATTTTTTTTTGTTGCTAACAGAGGATATCACTTATCTAATATAGTTTTGCTTATCTTATCCTACACATACGAAGACAACGTAGCATTACGATACAGTTGTATCGGGAGACTTACCACACCTTTCGGTTTTAATTTTCTCACTATAATCAAAATATCTTGCGACAAGCTGGAGCAGGGCGACAGGGCTGACCGGGCGGCAATTTGTCTTTCTTTACCCTAATTATGCGAAGAGAATTTATCGCAGCTAGCGGGCAGCACGCGGCTGTCCAGCGCCCCGCACGCGGCCGCCGCTAGCCGCGCCGCGCCACCTCCAATTTAAACGATCATTACTGTAACCACATTTCGTTATAGTCCGTCAACCCGCATTTGGCCAGCGTGGTAGACTATGGATAATGATAAAATTAAAAGTAAAAAAATAATACAATATTACTTAAAAGTAAAAAAAAGGTCTGACAACTGTTATAGAATATATACAGTACAGTAGGTATAGATATAAAAGTATAATATAATAACCATAATAATGAAAATATAATATAGTATAGTATAATAGAGTAACTTTACTATGTATATTACACCGTTATTAAGAGGCGTCTGTAGATGGTTAGTGTAGATGGTTAGTGTAGATGGTTAGTGTAGATGGTTAGTGTAGATGGTTAGTGTAGATGGTTAGTGTAGATGGTTA
>DWFO01003125.1:0-12697 GCA_018246595.1 Mimoniades nurscia nurscia | reverse complement strand
ATGGCAATAGGCTCACCACCTATTCTATAGTGGGACGTAAACGTAACCGGTGAAACGTGGGAGTGTTCTGCATTCCTACCTCTGCCTACCTCTTCGGAGATTACAGGCGTGATGTTACTTTGAAGAATAAACTAGGGTTAAAGAAATAACCTTGTAATTGAAACAATTTTGTAGTATATTTACAACCAAAAGGAAAGTGAGTAACTTGAATAGTAGGAACATAAAGTGGTTGATCGTAGCGGGTCGAAACTTTCTGTTAGTAGTTGTTATTGACACGCGTTCTACTTTGATGTCAGAACTACTGAACCCTATAGAAATAAACAAATAATACTTGCGTTTTGTCAATAAACACATGTCATTCAATGCCTTTGTACACTCGTTTCAGGTTTCCATGTGTCCTAAAAAAATGACATTTTAACAAAGCACCTGCCGTATAAAATATGTACCTATGTAAAATGAGCAGAAATGATGTCAGCAGGTAACTTTTTCATAGGTTGTTACATTTCTTTTTCAACTTGTAGATACGTCATTGATAAGTATCCGATGTGTTGTGCCTACATCGTAAGGGACCTGGTTTAATTATATAAAAACAAGACTAAAACAGTAGGTATATTCTCTCGCAGAATATATTCGAGTCGAGTCGAATATATGTAAGTCGAGTAAAAATAATCTATATACATACGTAAATATTTTTTTTATATTGGCTGTTTGATTAATATACAATTCGACAGTACTTTCTAACATACTTAGCGGGATGTTCTATCATATTCGAGCAAAAATGTCTATTTTAAACTTCGAATTTAAAAACCTATTGAAATTTAAAAATATAACTTTGATTAATTTTCTTGCTTATTACTTGCAAATACGGAGTACTCAAATTAAGATGTATGGATATTTGCTTAATTGTACAAGCGAGCGGAATGTTGAACGAGCGCCGTCGCAATCGCAACACTGCATCGTTACAATTAATATACCTACCTAATGTTGGTCTCCTAGAAACGAATTACACAGAAACCAAATTATTATTATTATGTAAAAATAATTACAGATTTTTTTGCCTATTTACGTATTAAATGTGTCAGTAATGGAAGCGAAATTATTATCTTAAGGAAAATGTAAAAGTTTTATCTTTGATACTTGGTAGTCAAAGTAAAAGACTCAAGTTATGCCTGCACATTTAAGCCCGCTTTATGTTGGCAACTCGGGATAATAGAACTTTGGGCAATATTGGCTTTGTGCCAGGTCTTGCTTTTTCCGTTCGTAGGTACCTACTGTATTTCGCCTTTGAGTGTCCTGTTAAAATAATAAAAAGCGAAAACTGTTAAACCCGCTATGCAATAGGTAGGTAGTGAGTATATTGCTATACACCGGGCACATATCTACACTTCGTTCTACAACTAGGAAATATAAGTTAGAAAAATTAACGATCGAATTTTTGCTAACAAATGTTTTGTTTTATTTAAAGCACGTTTAAAAATTATATACCTACAAAGGTTTCTGCTAGGTAACAACAGTTCAGGCAGGTTACAAAAAGTATTACCTCTATATTTATCGAGTTTAACTACATTTAGGAGCTCTGAGATATTAAAATATGATCATAATTGCTCCCTATCCTTTAAATAACGTTTCAACTGCCAATGTTATAATCTACCAAAAGCATCATAAAAATATTTCAAACGACTATTTAGATATGCTATATTAAATACGACTGCCTCGTTGATCGTGTTAGTTGCAAGCGGGACTGCCGATCGGCAGGTTCTGGGTTCAAATCGCTGGGTCGGGCATTACCGGATTTTTGTAATGTAGGTAGGTATATATTCTAGTAGTCGCTCGGAGTCTGAATATGTGCCCGGTGTATGGCAATAGGTTGATCGCCTATTCCACAGTAGGACGTATTCGTAACTGGTGAACCGTGGGACTATAACATTGCTCTGCCTACCTCTTCGGGAATTAAAGATGTGATGGTACTTTATATTAAATATATAATACGCTATATTAAATATATAATACGCTATATTAAATATATAATACGCTATATTAAATATATAAAACGCTATATCAAATATATAATACGTTATATTAAATAAATAATACGTTATATTAAATAAATAATACGTTATATTAAATATATTATAGTTTTAAAAGATAAACTTTACACTATTTCACTTTTTTAATGAGTAGCATCCCTTTGGGTTACAACGAAAATGGCTTTATCCGGGTTTGTAGGCCAAGGACTAGTACCTATATATAATTGTTAGAGTTATTAGACCACTAAAAGCTTAAACAATTAATGTCAGACAAGCTTCATTATAAAAAAACATTGTAAAAAAAATTTGGTTTAGCCAAACTTTATTAAAAATATGCTACAATAGTGTATGTAGATTTTTTTATGATGCTTAATGTTTTTATTCGCCCTCTATGCCCAAACAACCGAATTAACTGTCATGTTGAAAAAGTTCGTACGTTTTCTAGTAGATGGCGTGCATAACATAAATTATGTTTTGCTCAGAAAGCTTACACAATGCCTTTTAGACGAATCGTATTTTTGTATGAAACTATTGTAGTATTAAATAAATGTGACACATTTAATACAGTTTTCAAGATAAAACTTTATATGCTTCTTTCTAAAATATTCATGATCTCATCTAGCGAATCTCAGAGTTGATTCAGAACGAAATTTTCAGGTCTGTGTAGCTTTGAGCCTTTGACGTATAGAATAGAACATTCATGTAAATGTCATTTCATTTTGAAATGTGTACTATTGATTGCTTTGTGTGCCGGGTGCTGCATGGTTTATCGGTTATTTATCCCTTCCTAATTGATGTTCTACATTTGGAATTAATGTTCGATGACACATAAAGATTTATAAACTGGTATGTATTTTTTTCAACTTTTAGGCAAAGATGAATTACCTAAATCGTACTTTTAATTCAATTTTTAATGTTTATTCTACAAACGTCTCCGCTGTACAGGTTTATACTCAATTTGTTGTTTTTTTTGGAGTATACATACATGGGTCTTGATTTCATATATTGAATATATAATATATTTCTTTCTTCAGCTAACTATGGAGTTTAATGAACAGTCCGACTCAGAAGGCGAATTTGCGTTTGAAACCGACCATTTAGCTTTACGTGGTAATAAAGAATATTGCGAGCTTTTAAAGTACATCGTAAAATTAGAAGCGCAAAAAACAAAAGCGTTGAAAGACATCGAGAATTTAGTAGAATGTCAAAACAAGGCATTGGAAGAACCAATATCATTTGTTAATGATATTAAACAAGGCAAAGTTTTCCCTGCGAGACAGACCATCGCGAATATTCCACAGCTTGATTGGGATAAATATGGAATAGATATGTTTAATGAAGAAAATAATCTTAAGGATCCCAAACTGAAAGAAAATGATGAAACAAAAGTAAGGGGTAGAAAATTCACTGACAGCAAACCTGAAACTTTCAACCAGTTATGGTCATGTGAAGAACAGAGAAGGCTGGAAGAGCTGCTTGAAATATATCCTGAAGAGCCTGTAGAAGCCAGACGATATAAAAAAATTGCTGATGCTTTGGGAACTAGAACTCCTGTGCAAGTTATGAGTAGGCTGCAGAAATATTTTGCGAAACTAGCTAAGGCTGGCTTACCTATACCAGGTCGAACACCCAAACGTTTAAACAAAGATAAAACTAAAAATGTGTTATATAAGAAATCAACATTCTTTCCGCATTTACATGTACCTGTTAAAATGGAGGACCCATACGAAGGTAGTGAGGCTTATGATTCAATATCATTATTCGAAAACAAAAATGGAAATAAATACATGTTGGATTTATTAAAAGCAGCTAAGGAACAGAGGTTACTGGATGAGACATCCCCTGTTTATCAAAGTAACATTCTTTGTGTTGGTTGTCAAAAATCTGGTTTTCTAGGAGCGAGATGGACTGATAATGCAGGCACTGATTTTTGTACTGATTGTGTTGTTAAACTCCTGCCAGCGGACAAGCTTATACCAATTCGATAATATATTAAAATAAGGTGGTATATGGTATAATTTAGTAGTGATAGCCTATTAATTTATTTGGGGGGTCTGAGATTTAAATATATGCATAAGCTGTTTATGTGATTAACTTATATGCAATTTAAGATTGAATGGCTGCTAGGTATATTAAGTAAGTAAGTACATCCTTCTTTGTAATGTAATGTCCAGTCATTATTAGACAAGGTAAATTCAAACAAATTCAAACAATTACCATTGTGAGACACTGTAAATTTTGTCTGTCCAGTGTATTTACACTCAAAGTATCATTACTAATGTTCAAATTGTTTTTGTTCCTGTTAATGTTCAAATTTATGTAAGAATATTGCTCACTTCCATGTAGTAGAGTGCTATTGCTATTGTCATATTGCTATTATCATTAACCTTTTGAGTGCTGAAGAATTTTCTTAATTATGCTAAAAGTGTGGAATGAAATGTGTAATTTTTTTATGGAAACAATATAAATAGTTATAATTAACATAAATTATTACTTGTAAAACCCACAATTAAGTGAAATTAATAAAGACTGCAATTGAAATGAATACACCTGCACTCAATAGATGCAAGAATTATACTAACAAACAGTAGAGTCTCCTCGTTCTTGGCACAAAACAAGAGCGTTTTGGGCACATGATAGCTGAAGTACTTTCACTGCACTAAAATAGTTAAGAATAAACTTAATAGGCATTTAGGCATGGGTACTACACTCCTCTGCCCTCCTCTTTGGGAGTTACAAGTGTGATATTACATGCATAAACTTTATAAATATATTTAGTTGTGTGTAAGACAGTTATCACAAATTTATATTTTAAGTTATTTTTAAACTAAAACTGTAAATATATTAACTTCCTATCATAAGCTAATAAAATGTGTTGTAAAAAAGGATATTAAATGGCTGTGTAAAGTAAGATTTGTTTATTATGTATGACTTTCTGTGAACATAAGTAAGATGGTCATTAAATTTACTGCAATGTATTATAGACTGTTTTACTTTAACATTTTTATCATTGTATTCTATATATTTTTCTTTGGCGTAATCTCTACGAAATTCTTTTCAGGTATTCATTCAATCAAAATTATAGTTTTGGTCAGAACTGATAAAACATTAATTTCGATAAAACATAGATTTATAAAAGTACATTGATTTTACATGTAATGGATATCTTGTAGCGTACCTACGAGTATATGTTGTAACCTGTATGTTGCAACGATTTCATATGTGACACCAACTGTTCACTGTGTGTCACTGCAAGAGTACTGTTGAGGTACTGTATAAATAAACAGAAGTTATATAGTCGTTTGAATAGCGTTAAGTCTATTTAATATAAGCGTCAACACTTTTTCTCAGACAATACACATCAATTATATGTCTCACCTAACAGAGGATACGCCAAACAAGATTATCTCTCTTGAGAGTTATATAGTTTCTAACAATATTCAATTTCAATATCAAATATTAATATTCAATATTCAATTCATAACAATATTCATATAGTAACAATATAAATATTTGAATTTTTTTAAACTACTTTCTTGTTGGCAATAACGTAAAGCAGCGTTTTTCTGACGCCTCCTGATATGAGACTTACTGGTATATGGGTAATACTGGTAAAAATGATACCTTACGATTCATTCAAATTATGTTTAAAATAACTATTCTAAAAGGGCGGGGCTATAGGGTCATGTCATAAGTAAATCATTTTACTCACCTTTGTATCCATCCCTCCAACGAAGTACTCCGATTTTGAGGTTTACACTTAATTTGTTGTACACTGTGTAATTTGTTTTTTAACTTCACACTCAATCTCTTTGGACTGCCGGTATATCTTACACTGGACATAATTTCGTAAATAACACCACTTAATATATCTAAAATAATACATAATTGGTAAAAGTAGATCACAGTGTTTTTATTATATTTATCATAGAAATAGTTGATTCTGTCTTTGAAACAATTTCATTACCGACTTTAGTCAATATTAAAAGTAAAACTTGGCTCTCTTAAAGTGCTGTAATAAATCTAGTTTTAAAGTGTTTTTAAGTGCTTTAGGTGAAGCGATTTGTTAGACATATTCAAATAAAAGTAGTTACTGGAATTTATTAAGGATTTCACAAAAGCAAAAAACAACAGTAATGAGCCTTTTAAATGAAACGTCTGTAATTTCCTGTACACGCCTATAATCATACACAAATATTCTCACGTTTTCCCAGTTACATTTACTCCCACTGTAAAATAGGAAAGGTCTCTGGCAATGCCAGATTAGAGTGTTGTAAAATACAAATAAATAAACTATGAAATAGTTGGAGAGACTATTGCTATAGGTATACCGGGCGCATATCCAGATACCGAACCGTTACTGGACATTTTAATTAGAAATTCTAGTTAGCAAAAGTAAATGCCTTGGTTTTAGTACCTACACATTATGTACCATTGAACATGCAGACATATCCGACATCATCATTAGCAAACAAATTTTGTCTCTGTGACTACCGACACATGTACATTCTCAATTAAGGTTAATTTGAAAATTGTAATTGCTTTCGTACGACTAAGTAAATGTTGGTGCCGGGAAGATTAAACTACTGAGGACATACATATTTAAATATAGGTTCCTATGCTATGGCACAAATATTAGCATGTATTAGGTATATAGGTTGCAGGACATAATTTTCTCAAAAATATTTTTAGACCACCTAAACACAATGCATGTTGTCTAATTACGAGGCCAAAAATAATACATCGAAATATATATGTATGTTTAAGTCAGTACCTACCTACCTATACCTATACATATAAATATAACAAAATAAAAATTGCAATCTGTTATACCAAACCATGGCTTCGATGTCTAATTTGTATTGATTTTCAAATATATTTTGAATTAATATGTTTTTTTAAATATTAGGGGAACTCACCAAAATCATAACTCTCATATAGGAAACTCTGATTACAATATATTTAAATTAATTTCTTCGCTAGTTAAATAATATGCATAGGTAGATACACACATCCAAGAAACTTCAAATTGATCGGTACTGTCGGTGTAAGGTTAATTAAGTGGAAAACCTTTCACCTGAGCGGTTGTTTTGATTAAATTACACTAACACCTCACTGCATATTAATTGTACAAACAAACACGGTTTAAATTTGAACATAACGCACTGAAACAAACTTTATATTGTCATGAAACTTTCAACTCCTTCGAGGAAAATAAAGCACAGTTCACCAACTGTGCTTTATTTTCCTTATAAACATAATTATCATTATTTTCATATAGATACTGTTTATTATTGACTGTTATATTATAGGAAATCTAATAACGTCATTGCTCTCGGGCTGCGATATCATTAATGGCGTTATTGTTGGAAAAAAGCGGACCGAGCTTTCAGACACCAGTCCCGCAGTAGTGGGGCCGCGGAGAGACGAAGAACCACTGGCCTGGAACAGTGAACTCGTAGGGCTACCTCCGAGATACGTAAGAGCATAGTCCGTCTACGTAGATAAGACAAATTGATTTTGAATTTGAGATTAGAGGTAGGTGATTAAGTAACACCAACGTCACATTACGCCTGTAGTTCCCGAAGAGGTACGCAGAGGAGTTTAAAACACTCCTACGTTTCACCAGTTACGTTTACGGCCCATTATGGAATAGGCGCTGAGTCTATTGCCATACACCGGGTACATATTCTGACTTCAAGTCACTACTAGAAAGTCTGAGTTAGGAAAATCCCTGTTAATGCCTGAAATCCCTGAAAATGCTTGACCCGGAATTTGAACCCAAGATATCTCGATCCGCAATCGCGTTTGTAACCCACAGGACATAAACCTAATTTAAAAATAAAAGGATAACCTGGTATAAATAATCCGCTACTTTGGTGATACCTGTTGATTGGAATTTTGGGCCCAGGTCCAGATAATTGGTCGTAATGGTTCCCTGACGGAAACTCTTTTCCGCTATGATAACACATACGAAAAAACTATAAGCAGAGTAATAAAGATTTGCAATTATTTATCTTAGAAACCCATAGGTCTAAGTACTAACCATTCTATGTAGGTACTTGCTTTTTTTTAAGATTCATTTAACGTAACAAATTCATGAAATGTATTTCAAAACTAACAATGTCATCTGTTTTATTGTTAAATATTATAAATAGATTTTTTAGATCATTTGTTTTTTGTTTAATATAGACTAAACTAATAAAGATAACTTGCTCATTGAATAAGGTAAAAATAAATAAAACACATCACGTTTATATTCCCCGAAGAGGTAGGTAGAGGGATGTATTACACATCCACGATTCACGTCTGATAGTATACTCGCCACAATGGCATACAGGATGAGCTTATAACGATATATTGGGTATAAATCCACACTTCGAGCCACTAATAGTAATTTCACATAGACCTGTTTAATATTTATTTATTAGCTTTTCGTTTGACATTTGCTGGTCCTATTTTAATCATAATTATTTGTTCATTTTGTTTGTTTTGTTTCAATAGATCAAATTATTACATTATAACAAAGTGAATCATCGGAGAAACGAATCTTCTGGTTGCAATTAAGATCCGATTTATGCTTATAGAAAATACGGCACTACCTGGTAAACATAAGACATAAATTTTTTTCTTATATGTCTTAAAATTTTAACTTTATGATATCGCACCTATACGTCATATTACAAAAAGTGACAGCCCTCAAATAAAAGCTAGCATGCCCTCTCGATAGATAGATGTCCTATAGATAAGTAGGCTGATATAACTGGGGAGACTGATTCGTAATCGACATCGCGGCAGATAACACATTTGTATTGTGGTGGTGAATCAGTCGACCGTTCTGTTATTGATTGAGAAAAAAATGAGTGTGATCTACGCGATTGTATTCACAATCTTGTAGCTAAAAATTTTTGTTCATTGACTTTTTTATTACATAATAATAACCTATAATGTTCATTTACACTGCTTTTCTTGATGATTATAATTAAATTAAATATTTTTTCCAAGGCACAACAATCACAAATACAGTTGGCATAATAGGATCATATAGAGAGTCTATCATTAGTAAGATATACATACATATGTAGACTTGTACTAGCACTACATACCATTATGCCTGTATGTCCCCGTAGGTGTAGGCAGAGGAGAATAATACTACGTTTTCACCAGTTATGTAACATATTCCATGGAATAGGCCTGTTGCCATATCCTGTACACAAATCTAGACTGCATCCTACTGCTGGAAATTTCATCTAGGAAAAGTATAATAATAGTTGGCCCGACTCGGTGCACCGAACCCAGGGCATCTCGTCTAGCTGTTTCACTATTAGCTACTACACTAACGAGGCAATCAACGTATTGTTTATAATAAGGGAATATGTTCTGCGCGCGTAACTTTTATCCCTAGGCCCTAATCCCACGACATGGAGTTTTTATACAAATATGTATTTAAAATTATTTATATCAAGCCAGCGTCAACTGATAAGTAAATTCGCATTAGGCAATAGGGGGTGCTTATATGAAAGTGACTATTTTACAGTAGACTTATAACAATTTGAGAACATTCCCTAGATTATGGGTTACTTTCGGAGTTCAATTAAGATGTCTTAGATTTGTTTATTGCAAAAGTGAAACGTGTAACCTCTTGGTGTTCAATAGGCATACATAATTCATACATACATACGAAGACCCAAATAGGTAGAAATACGACCTTGGCAAACGCCAAAATAGCCACAATTTTGACGAAATATTTTATTGTTAAATGGGAATGACTTATCTATTTGTGCGTGCATCTAGTATTCCTATAACATAACATGGCAGAAAAGGCTATTTAACGGTAAAAATATGCGCTGTGATGGTGCTTCTTCGGGCTCTAGATAAATGGTGGTACTATGTAGGCAATCATATGCGATTATTCAAAATGGCTAATTCAGTGCGGACACATTTTTGCACATTTCATGACAGCTTATGCAAACTAATTGAAGCGTTTTCTATTCCACAGCATGTACCACTAAGTACGACTAAACGCGTTTACTAGGAAGCCGCTTGGTTTAATGACAGATTGGAAAATAACTCAGTTTGTTATTAGAAATAAAACATTAAAATGTTCGATGTCGAAACTTCACATCGTTCATACAAGATTTTGTGAAATAAATTCTTTGGAATTAAATTACTTTTTATCTGAGTCCAGAGTGCCATCTGAGCTGACACACAATAAAAGAATGACTTTAACTGTGGCTCTGGCCTCGAGTGAGACGGTTTTAATAGAGGCAGAAAATAATTTACACAAGAGCTATATAAATATCAGCGTTACTTCCCATTTCACGTCGTTTGAATAAGTGGTTTTAACATTTTCATACACGGAATGTTTATTAAATTAAATCATGTAGAATTTGGTGTCTATTGGCATTTTTAATAAGCAATTTCAGCAGTACATCGCACTACTAATAAAACTTAACTTACCAAGTCCAGCTTTTGATTTGATTCACTGTAAACAATATTAAAAAGCTCGATTAATCTTGGACTTATGTTTCGTCAACAAAAGCATTATCTATATTATACTTAATAATAAAATAAAGTATGTAAATGGATCGCTAAACATTCATTTGTCATGAAACTCCTATTTTTTCTGACAGTTGGTAGAAATGTTGTCTTATTTGAAATAGGTAGGTATATCAATAAGTAGGGAATCTCTTAAATTTAAAAAATGACAAATATTTTAAAACAAGGTTTATTTTCAATTGACATTTTTTTCACATAATTTTAAAGTTTAATGTAGATTTTGATGTACATGTCTTAATGTATGTATATTATTACGTACCTAAGTTGCGCCAACCGCTTTCACCGTTTGATAACATTTAACGTTAAACAGACTATTATTTTATTTTTGTTTTAAAATATGCATGTACGCACGTACACGAGTAACAGGAAATTCACTAAAATCCACGGAGAATAATAAATAATGTGAAACTACTCGTAAATATCCCGAGGGACGTCCCGCGTCGTATCGTAACTCACATGTATTTAGCACCAAAAAACATATTTATTTGCCGAAAGGAATTGAATGGGCCCTACATCTGAATTTCATAACAATAATTATTATATTATATATAAGAATTGTAGGTATATACTCGTACATGGATTACTACACAATATTATTTATGTAGATAAGATTATTTTCCAATTTACATGACTAGTATTTGATATCCATGATTACATTCTACCTTGCTGAATGCTGGAAGGCTGAATTATTAGCTACTAAGTTATCTCATACACATGTATAAAATAGAATTAAGCTACTCGTTGAAATTATAAATTCCATATGCCATGGTTACGTTCGCCAGAAGTATCGTCGAGCGCTGTATATTATAATTTATGATAATTTATTCATCTGGCCAGTGTCAGCATATTGTCTGGATGGCCAGCAAATTGTGACATTCTGATAAGCGTCCCGTACTTTCAAGAGGGTACATGTAATATTTGCTTAAATAATAATTCATTTACGTAGGTAGTGTAATTAGACCTGAATTTCAAATTTATAATGAATTTATTGTCACATTAGACAAACATTATATGCAAATATATTAATTACTTAACAGTTATAAAGTCAACTAGGTTCCTTTTTGTAATGTCAATAACTTTTACCATTGAACGTTTTTTAAATAAAATTTATTTTACCAGGTTGTACGTTATGGCTAATAGTAATTTGGGTGGATGAAACCCTCATTAATAGCTTAATATTATGTTTTAGGGACGATTTTATTGAAAGGGGACATCATTTAAAATGGATTATGGGCCTTCCTTTCAATATGGTTTCTCACTTGTGTAAACAACTTTATTCATTTCGCTACTTATAGGTATAGCTAATTCATACTAATACATACATACATTTAGAATACTAAGCAATGGATAAACTGTGAAAGCTATTCTCCTACTCAGGCGAACTATGTATAACCTTCGCTTTAAAATTTCACTTGCAATTTATTATTTATCTGACCTATAGGTGCTACGCGTGTAGATATATGTAATTAGTATCAAAACCGGTTATAACCAGAATATTATGACTTGGTATAACAGTAAAAGTAAAATTAAAAAAAGCTCCTTGACTAGAAGAAGGCGAAATATTTTTCGGTAACGTTTTATTTTAATCTTTGAGCATAATGAGTGCGTGTGTTGTTTTAACGCTTAGCCTGTTTGTAATTAAGAAGATGTTTTCACGGAAGGAAATTATATTATATGAAAGTTTCGAACAGCAGTATTAAAATCATAAAATTTTTCCATGTAAAACCTTGTTTTACTTTACAAATCATCTTAAATATACATAAGTTTCACCTAATACACCTAGATACAATTGTTTCATAATTATTCCAAGATATTCATATTATTTTCGCAACCTTAATGTTAGGTGAAGCAAAAATTGATGAAACAAATACATGAAATCCCCGAAGAGAAAGGCAGAGGAGTGTAGTACCCTGCTACGTTTAACTAGTTACGTTTGCATTCCATTATGCCATAGACTTAGAGAATGCGCCTTTAACCATACGCGGGCACAAATCCAGACTCCGACCCACTAGTAGAAAATCTAAATTAGAAAATTTTTGTAGTGTTCGACCCGGGAATCGAACCCGGGACCTCCCGATCGGCCGTCGCACTTGCAACAAACACGACTAACG
>DWFO01003124.1:0-12697 GCA_018246595.1 Mimoniades nurscia nurscia | reverse complement strand
ACTAAGTACAGTTTATGTAGATAATATTTGGTCTTTGAATGATCCACGCAGGCGGAGCCGCGGGCGACTGCTAGTTTAGTATAAATTATTTAAAAGTAGGTACCGTTAATATAAACTTTACTTTTGTATGGAATAACAATGTATTGTTTGATGCGGACAATAGTTATTGGGTGATGTCTCTTTTCAAAATAAAATCTCGCAAAGTGCTTTTCGTTAAATACTTTTAATGAAAGCTACGTTATGTTTACTTTCCACAAAAATATTATTTTTACAACGTGCTAACGAGTGTCCATAATGTCGTATGGATCGTAATGATAATGATCGTAATGATAATTAATGATTTTTATTAAATATAAAATGCTTATCTGTTGGAGATTTATCAACATCTATGCCACTACGTACGTACACTTAATATATTTTCTCATTTCCTTCGCTTGTTCCGTACGACACAGATCTAGCACAGTTACTGGTAGTCCGGATGTTCTGCTGACGCGATCTGACAAACGGAACGTTGGCTCCGAGTAAAGTATTGGAATGTCAGTCAGTGTTTATACTATTCTTCATGTATTACAATGTTTCATAAATAAAAATCTGTATTTGTTTCCTATTAAAGTCTAAACAGATGTCATTTAAAATTAAAAGTATTCGCTTGAATTCTGTTAAAGATTTCAGTTTAATTTTTTACAGAAGCACTTTAATAGTGTCATAAATAAGTAATATAAAATATAAATAAATTAATTAAATTAATTCAATGTCAAATTTCGAGGATAATTTTAATGCCATTCGTTCATACTCGAATTTCAAGTAACATAATTTAATGATACTTCGCATGAATCGCATGACGACACTATAACGATAATAATAATAATTCAGTATGTACTGTTACTTTCTGAGAACCTAAAAGAAATCTGAGCTGATCTTCATATTTGACGTTTTACACTGAAGCAACCTGGTTGAGAATGTCTAAGACTTTATCTAGTAGTTATAACAGTGCGTAATGTAACGTAGAAAAGATGATATCCACTTCCGTTTTAGCGCCCAGACCTCGGTAATTATCGTCAGGATATTTATATTCATAATTGATAAAAAATTCCAAGTTATCAAACAAAACACGGTAAATATTATAAGTATTGATTAAATAGGAAAAACTTAATGTGGAAATTTTCCTATACACTACTATAGATATATAACACATATACATATATGTATGTAATCACACTCCTTTTGTCTAATGAATATACATATTAAAAGAATATTTATTCTTATCAGGTACATTATAATATTTAATAAAATCACAGAAAAGTAGTAATATGTTGTTTGTCATGACATGTTTCGTGTCATACAAGCCTTACGAGTTGTGAACAGTTCACAGCAAGTTAAAACCCGCAAATAACCGCGTATGTGTACGGCCTAGACTTTTCCGAAACCGGGTACTTACAAACAAGTCTCAAATTAGGTCGCCACTAAAGACCACTCTCATGTTGGTAATTACACTTTTTTAAGCCCCGTACTCGTTGTTACTCGTAGTTAGTACCTACTTGTGTAAAACACGTCTAAATTTCGACGAGATTTATATACATATATGCAAATTTATTGATGTACTTGACGAATGGTAATTTGGTTATTTAAAAATAAAGGCATGAAACGATGCAAAACGTTCTAATTAGTACAAAGTAAATCTTCTACAAATATTAAATTATTGATAGATAAGAATCGTATTATCCGAATTATGCTAGCAATGAATATTTCACGGCTTCAATATTAATTTCAGTTACGCAATTCAGACCGGATATCAGCTGTCCTTTATAAATGCCTACCGTGCCTGAAAAACTTAACTTATTATCAGAATATTATTATTTAATTTTTGACAGAGACGGCGGTACAAACATGAAATGCTGTGACAATTGCTGTGACGAAGCCAAGCCGTTACCGGAAAAAGTTGCTCAAGAGGAAACTGGGACAAGCCGTGGGAAAAAAAAGAAATCTAGAATTTAATACAATGTATCTTATATCACAATAAATTAGTATTATATTATTAGACAAAATAGTTTTTTTTCGAACTGAACACCTTGCGTACTTAATCAGAGACAACATTATACAAAATTAGATCCTTTATCCAGGATTTGATTTGCTTATCACGATCTGTGTTTCTGCCGCTATGCAGAAATATTTATACTGTTGTGTACCAGCATGAAAACCTCATACGGCAAATTATACCCCTCACATCGGAATGCTAGTTCGATGTGTAATTAAATTTAAAAAATCTCTTGAAATTATAAAGGCTATATAACAGTATGTGCTTCAAAATAATGATCATGTCTAATATAATTCGCCCATACACTTTTTAAGGATTTCCAAGTTTCCAACTGTATAGGTACCTATTTACAAACAATTTTATACCTACCTAGTCAATTTACTCTAAGTGCCCGTTGCTTACTGTCTACTATTCAAATTTGAATCATGCAAATAAGCTCACAGTATCTTGTAATAAGATTTATAGCGACAAGCTGATCCACTTGTAATCCGATTTGCCTGTTTAGCGGGGAATAAAAAGCTTTATCTAAAATGAAATAAGTCCTTGGAGATTTCTTCCAACGGATTCTAATACGTTGAAGTAATTCCGTTTTTGTAAATCGCTCTATGACATTATTGTTTCTATGAACCATTTGGTATAACAGACGGTTTATCTTCCATCGGAACAGAGGGATCAAGTTACATTGGTATTGCGTAGATATGCGAATGATGAACTAAAATATAATGTTATATGAGAACTGTTATTACGTCTAAAGTGTACTATAGTACACGTTACTGTAGTATAATACAAATTACTGTAAGTATGAAGTAGTAATAAGAAAATTGAAATTTGAAAAAAAAAACATTAAAAATTGAAATATAGAATGAAGCTATAATTAATAAATATAGTGATATATATGTATGTCTGAAATAAATTAATAAATATAATGGTATATATACGTATGTAAGAAATATAAATAAATACAATAAATAAAAAAATATTTTTTTTACAGATTAAAAATGACGTCGAATAGGACATGTCCTATCTAAAGTTAGCTTGCGTCAATAACTATGTATGTATATGAGAAAATAATAATCACAAAATTTTATTCAACTTTTTCTAACATTTAACTCATTTCGTCAAAAATAACAGTTTCAATGTTTTTAGAATTACTCCGCCGTCTAGACATCATATAAATCGGGCAAGCAGTAGTTACTTCAAAATAATAGCTGATGTCAAAGAATTGATCAAAAAGGTATGAAGAATTCATCAAAAGCGAAGAAGAATTGATGGTAATGGTATAAAGAAACAAAAGGGCAAATGTTTTTTGTACGCGCAAATGAGATTGTCTCACTACTCTTGACATTAGTTGTCATCTTGAATGGATTAAATTTCTCTTTCGTATTTCAGAGAGTGTTTGTTACCTATAAGTCTGACTAAGCAAATGTACGATTATATAAAACATTACTACTATTCCCGCTCTGTCTTTCTCTATTTTTTATTATTGACTCATGCATTATACTTCTTGATAATTTTTACAGTGACAGAATAACTACTATTGTATCATACGTTTGGTACCCACGGTACGATCACTAAGTAGTTCTATACACTGCTTAGATTGTACTTCGTTTATCACAATAAAGAAACAAAGTACATTGTAACCAGGGCAATGCGACATATACTTGAAACATGTCACAGGCTTAATTTTCCGAAAATTAGAAGTGTTCCACTTTAAACTACTTCGTAACTTCGTAACTCGCGGAATACGTACGAGGGAGGTTAATGACATCGCTTGACGTCAGCAGTTTAAGACGTCTTTGCCTGTTGGACTAGTGGTACTCTTCTGCTGAGACAGGGGCTGTACGTAGAAAATTTCAATTAGAAAATTTAGTAGTGCTCGACCCGGGAATCGAATGCAAAAAGTGTTGTAATGAACCAATTTTGAATAAATGATATTTGAATTTGAAAAATGATATTTGAATTTGTATTTGAGCACTATTATGTGTTCTGTGGCTAAGTGTAAAATGTTGTCAAATTGGTGCGAAATGTATTCAATTCAACGCAAAATAAGGAAACATAACATCAGTCTCCAAGGGTCGCTAGGTAAATATTAAAGACATTCCTAATAACATAAAAACCATTTCTTGTTCAAAAACTTTCTGTTATATGCAGCGGCAAAACGATATGCCCGTTACTGACGTGCCTTACATTTTATTTGAGTTAACGAGATACAAAAGACACTGGTCATTGTAGTGAAAAGACAAGGCTTATCGAATTACTTCCCGTCTAGACAGCATATGGATCCAGCTCTCGTTACGCGAGTACCTATCCCCTCGATACGGCACGTCTCATTTTCCGTATTGTATATTCCAAGTTTCATTTATATTAAAAGGTTTTATCTGCGAAGCGTACTTTGAGTTGTCGCAACAGTTCCTTTGGACGAGATCTATAAACACATAACAATATCATGATTATTATTATTACACTTGGAGTATTTGTTAAAATATTTTGGTAAGTTTTATTATTAACCACTTATTATTACTGGCTTAACTGACACTAATCTTATCTTATTCTGAGACCATTGCAGATGACTCTTCGCTACGAATTAGGTTTCCTCTTCAGGTTGAAAAACATAATATCACGTCTATATTCCCTTATGGGGATTATCAGAGGAGTGTAGTCCGTTTCGCCAGTTTCGTTTATACGGTCCCACCGTGGAATGGGGGGTACGCTTCAATAAGCTTAATAATAATGACAATGTCATACACCGGGAACATATTCAATTTCCACGCAACTACTAGAAATTATTACCAGAAAATCTTACTCGACCAACTCGAAAAACCAACCGACGATGCAGTCAAAAAAATACTTGTAATATTTTATCATAAGTCTCCACTGAGAATTAGATGAATACAGGCCCTAATCTGGTCTACGTTGGCTAACTACATATTGAAAGACTCCTTGAGTTGTATATAACATTGTGAAGAACTCTGAAATGATCAGGTTTCTTTCATTTCAATAATTTCTTTTATTGTTACAGAAATTAACAATTATTCATTTACGCATGAAGAATCTAGTATCGTGAAATAGGTGCTAGAGATTCGGTATTCAAATTCCCATAGTAAGTGAACAATATCTAAATCATTAAATAATCCGTACTTTATTTGACCAACAGGTTAGGTTAGGTTATAATAGAAATACGGTACACGTAAAGTAGACATGCGACATGATGCTTAATGGAAACAAAAACTCAGGGTCATCAATAAACCCAAACATGGCTGTAAGTATCTCGAATAAACAACTTCATTTATTTATCCTTCATTATAATTAACAAAGGACGTATATTTCAAAGTGCAATTTTCAACCAGTTAACAAAGATTATGATGAATAAAATATAATGAAACATTAACTGTATATTGAAATGAAATTTCCATGTAAATAAACCGCAGAAACATATAAAGTTTTCAATACATTACGTCTTAACATACATGCTATAACTATACAACCATACGTCATACATATTTATCCATTATTTTAATTAAATATTTCCAACACATATTGAAGAAGCATAATGAATTAAAAGAATGTGAAAGCATTATGCAATATATTAATTCATTAATATAACACATTTCTGATAAACAATCATTAATTGTAATATCGAAAACTTTAATTAACGAATATGCTTTTTCACTGATTTTAACTAATTGCAAAATTGATGGGTATAATGATTAGTGCAGTGCATTCGGATATCGTAGGTTTGGATCCTACCCGGGTTTAAATAATCCACCCTCCTTCGAAATAATCAGCGATATCTTCGTAACGATCGCGCTACGATAACGCAGGACAGAGGTTAAAACACTAAAGGGTTTAATTTTACGATCCAAAAAATTTCCAAAAAACGAAATGCGAAAAACCATGTTCAGCGATTCCCAACTCTTAGGCCCAAGGTGGGGCTTTGAACAAAAACCCCTTATTGGACTCAAACGGACTAATGATAAAGATTTTTTATAACTTTCTTTTTTTATATCGAAATGTTTATTGTATAATTATACTAGTACAGATAATATAGTAATTTAATAAAAGTGTAAATAAAGATATATCCTTAAAAACAAAATATCCAAATATAATGACGCTTGTCCAGTAAACAATCCTATGATGATCGTACATTGTACGTAACAATCCGTGTGCGATAAGTTCAAATCCGCTCGATAACAACACAAGTGCGTGTTCCATTTAATAGCCCATCTGATATGCTAAGCGTTAATCGAGTATGTACATTTAACTGAAATAAACGTAGCAATATTCTTTATTCATAACTTCAAATAAACATTTCAAGTCTAAGCACTGCGGGCATAGATGCGTCGGTGTTAATAAAATATGATCTTATAAAATATCTTTAAAAAATAATTTTGTCATTAACGTGACTGAGATTAAACAATAATATAAACATTTTATTTATCCTAACTTTATATTAGATGAAGTCTATTGAAGAAATAAGTGTATGGTATTCAATAGAAATCGGAAATAGGGATTTTATAAGATATTATGTAACATATACAGAGGTAAGTCTCCGAAACCGGCGTCAGTTAATAAATAGATTCATTAATGGCAATGAGGCTGTAAGGACACAGATATTTAGCATTCGATTCTCTCTGTACGCCCCGTAAATAATCTGACATGAAAATATAAAATAATATATAATTTCGAGCTATGAACATTCTAACTGATATTCTCATAATATTTTATTCATTACTTACTCGTATATCAAAGACACATTTAAAAAATAACTCAGTTATCAATCCAGTAAAGTTGGACACATGCTTGAAACACGTTAAGCGGAAAGCGCTGATAAAATCCGCTAGAAAATATCGAGCATTTTTCACAAGAGAACTAAAGTTGAAAAGATTTTACAAAATAACTCCGCCGCGGGTATTGTGCTTTATAAAGCACGAGGTGAGCTGACATAATGGACACGCAGCTTAAGCGCTTCGGCGGTGCACGTTAACACTTACGAACACAATACGTTTTGTATTTGAAAATAGAATTTATCTTTACACTACCACACACACAGGAATAAATATTTTAAACAAAACATTAATTTAAATTTACATTCATTGGTGCATTCTAATTTGGAACTTAATATCATAAAGAGATACCTAGCAAGTCTACTTTCGCACATCAATCTACTATTGATTTGTATAATTTGAAATGGAATAAACTAGAAAAACGAATCGTTTGTGACATTAAACATCACTTTAAATAATTATTTATCACGTAAAAGCATTTATTTGTTAGGGAATGTAAAATCGCCGCAAGTTGCATCGCTGAGAAATAATCGCTCCGCACTGGCCATAGAAAGTACATTCCGGGGTAAACACAATCGTTAGACGGGATAAATGTCCCAGCGATCTTCGCCAGATACGTTCTAGCCATTAATCTCTTAACTTTTTACTGTATAAAGTACATATATAATGTGACTCCGTTTACAACTGTTGTCCTCGGTACGTTGTCTTTGACTGCTTTTTATTGCTTAGTTACTGGAAAACTAGACTTAGTTACTGGAAAATTAGACTTATTTACTGGAAAATTAGACTTAGTTACTGGAAAATGTTTCGATTTTATGGAACGCTGTTATTTTCAAGAAATGTTTATATGTAGACATACCTATTTATAATATGCTCTTTTTTATTTACGGGCGGATACCTTCAAACGGTACCCGGTATCCTGAGAGAGATACCGGGTTATGTGAAACTTTACAGCACTAAAACCCAAATGCAACCTCATTCTCTGCAGACAACTATATATAATAAAACAGATGATACGCACCCACTTGTCATTTTCCTGATACCTTATGTTAATAATTATTTATTATTTATACAATCGTAAACGTAACGCCTCTAATCCCCGAAGAGGTAGGCAGAGGAATGTAGAACGTTTCACCAGTTACGATTACGTCCCACAATGGAATAGGTGGTGAGCCTATTGCCATACATCGGGCACATTATTTATATAAGGTATCAACAAACAGCATGAGAGATGAAAGAACATGTATTCTTCTAAACTATGTCGTCTCTACAGCTATTTTTACTGTTACACAATTGTTGAAACTGTTATTGATGCCGAACAGACTACTCGTCATCATCAGCGTATTGCAGTCCACTTGAGATTATGGACATAATCCTCCCCTGAGGGATAGCTCCACGCTGGGCATATGGGCCTGCACGCTACGGTCATATTTAAATTCAAATTCAAATGGAAATTATTCTAAATTGATTCCTTAAATCCCGTACACCACATAAGACTTAGAATAATAGAACGTTAGTGGCCATTCGAATGCACCCCCTCCCCATTCCCCTAGAGGGCCTAACACGAACAGTCTAGAACAAAGTGAGTTTAACCACGCTTAACCTTACTCTAGAACTCTAGCTAGAGCGTCGTAGATTACGACATCGTAATTGGTTGCAACTATTAATCGGTTGGCTTAACTTGAACTCGCGGTTCTACTTACTAGTTGAAGTTCAGTGCATAATGCCTGAATATGTATAAAGTTAGTGCTTATTTAGTTGTTACAGTACCTTGTTAACTTGTCAGCTTCATTATATACCTAATGCTTGTCCAGTTAGACAGCCGTTATTCTGTCCGTCAATATATTCTTAACAAAACCTGCTCTTTTGCAGGTAATATTTATTTGACTTGTAATCTAGTTATACGTATGTATATCTAAGAGTCACTACGTACGAGTAGGATCTAATTATAAGACTTCTATCTTGTTACAAACTGATTGCAGATATTAGCAAGATCGTAATTGAACTGAATTATTAAAAAAAGATAAATTTTTCGTAACAAAACTCGAATATTTAATCGAATATTTTACTAACACCAATGAAAATTAAAAAGCGTCACCTACGTTCAAAACAATCGCAAGGAAATAAAACAGAACCGAAAATTTGTATTCTAACCATAACTTTAAACCTAGTCGAGGCCCTCAGGGTATTAACAGCGTCAGTTCATAGCCGAGCCAATCACTTAGCAAGTACTTTAGTTACTGTTAGTTCTCGCTAGATGGCGTTGTATAAACTAGGCGACTAATGAGTGTGAACGTAGCGTCAACTCGCCCCTTGACACTTTAAAGGATTACACTTGTCGGACACCAAACATTCTAGCGTTCGCAATTTCGCAGCATAGTTATCTGGCTCAAACTGGTTTACCAAATTTATACCGGAATATATTGCACGTTGGAAGTAAGTATTATTATTATAGGGTCACACTAGATTCCTTACAGGATTGGTAGAGAGATTTAAGTGCTAAATATCTATCCTATCCTTATAAACCTAATGTGCTTTTTCTAAATGAAAGAAAGAGCAAAAAAATCCTAACATAGATAAAGCACGTCAGTTTTATGTACAGATTCATCATATCAGAAATATACATTCGTCACTCACTTACCTTCCTACGAACACACGAGTTTATGAACTATTTGATCATGACAAGTGAGTCTTAGTCTCCCTCGTCAGTAGAGGAGTTGTTAGATGGAACTGTCCATAATTATTAAACAGGTAAGGAGTAAATTGGATTTTTTTTGCAAGTCTAGTTAAGTTAATGTCTTTGCAGGAAACTAAAAGTATACGTAATACGCCACCTGTAATCTTTAAAGAGGATCTTTAAAGAGGCAGAGGATTGTATTACACTCCTACTCGTATGTTTCACCAGTTACGTTTACGTCCTACTCGTACTACGGAATAGGGGGTGTGCTTATTGCCATAAACCGGGCACAAATCCAGACTCGAGCCGCTTAAAGAAATTTCTACTAGAAAATCTAAGTGAGAAATACGAGTATATAGTACTCGATCCAGAATTTGAACAGGGCATGTCGATCACGCGTCGCGCTCGGAATCTTTCCACCAACGAGGCATTCAAGGACATAAGTGATTATTTTAAAAGAGGCAATAACCTATGGTGTTTCTTTCGTCGCTTCTTCTCCACAGCATCTTCCGAAGCGGTGGTAGCATCATTTTGACGTACAAAAAGTGTTCTAATGAACCAATTTTAAATAAATGACATTTGAATTTGAATGTCTTAGTAATGGTCAACAAGCATAATGTACTTTCGTGAGCAGTTAAGTGCAAACTACTTTCATCTAGAACACCAAGGTTTAGTTAGAACAAGCAGTTAATAGTCCCAAACATTTCCGTTGTCCTTAATCTCCTTTGCGCTAATGACCAAGTTGTCCCGTTATCAAACTTGCATTAGTCCTTTACTATTTCAAGAGCATCCTCACGAAACAACTGTTCAACTTACAAAATGTTCTCGTCTAATTATCTACCGCGAGATCTACTTAAGTCTGTCCATTGTGTTATAAAAATGCAGTTATAAAAAAATATAATTTTTCTCTAGGTATACAATTTTAGTCTTCAACATAATATATTGCGTAAAAAATAATGATAATAAGATTTGTAAGGACATACTGTGCGTTTTGCGCCTACTGCCAACGCCATAAGAGATCTAGGGTAACATAATTATAATATTATAATGCCTGCCTCAATGACGAGTGGTTGCGAGCTTCATTACGGACCGCGAGGTCCTGGGTTCAAATCACGGGTCGAATTCTATTGGATTTTTATACTTTAGATTTTCTATTCCAATTTTTACCCGGCGTATGACAACAGACTCACCACCTACTCCATAGTGGGACATCAACGTATCAAATGAAACATGAGATTGTGGTACTCCTTTGCCTTCTTCTTCGGGGATTACATGATGTTTTTACACTAATGTTAATCATGTTTATGCAATGTATTATTTTGCAGGCCATATCGCCCACAGCCAACGGGTATGTGGGCGTCGGTGTCGGCGGCGGTCGGCGCTACTTGATCAAACTGCAATTAGTCTCGCGTTGTTTGTACGAGCGCAGCGCCCTCTAACAGCGGCCACTCAACTCGCAATATATCGTGCCGCTAGCTCTGTTATGCCCCACGGTTATTTAAACTGCTACTGTGAGCATAACTCTTATTCTAGACAACACGAGTTTCTCTAAATTTATAATATCGCTCATTCTGTGGTCAGTTTTTCGACAACGCGATATACATTTGAAATTTTGTGGTATTTTCGAACAAATGTGAAAAACGTTTTATTTTGAATAAAATTCCGCACAATATATTTATGGATAGAACCTATGGTTTTTATAATTCCATTGTTGGCACACGGGTCTTTTATCAGAATGATAGGGTTAAGCCCATTGTTTGCCAAGCTGGCCCAGTGTTGACAGTCTACCCACACTTTTAGAGGACTTTTATATGAACCCTAAGGTGTGCAAGTACCTTACGACGTCTTCCTTCGTAACGCAATCGGTGAGTACGCATATCTATAGCACGTAGTTTCTAATTTCGAATCTTAGCCGGGAATAACATAACTTTATTGTCAAAAGTCACATCACTTTAATGTCAAAACTGTTTATCTAATATTAAATGTTTCGTGAGTGTGATTATACATACACATGATTATACATGTACCGGCTTCACTCGCGTATGATTTTCGAAATGGCCCAAGTACACACGAGTACATGTAGCTGTTATCCTCAAAAGTCGGTCCTTATATTTACTTATGCCATGTGTGGTATCTGTGTTCAAATATTATAACGTTTATTGCTCGAATTATCTCAATAATATCTGTCTGAAAAGTTAATAGTGCTAACAAACCATCAGACGGTCTATTCTACCCTCAAAATAAAGAATATGTCGGCTTTTTAATAAAATGAAATTGCCATATTTGAATACGTAAAAACAGAAATATCAATGAAAATTTGTTTGATTTTATTTCACATGTGTAATTTTTTCAAATTGCCTTTATTTGTCACTTTCTTTACATTTTCAACTTTACATTTTCGCCACATATTCATGTCAGTCCAGGAGGAGCCTACACCTCCATTTTCATTGTCATTTATGAAAAAAATGTTAAAACGTAACTTTTCTATTTAACTTCTCGCCGCTTTACTACAAAATTACTATGTAAATTGAGTCGTTCTAGATAAAAATAATATAGTTTAAGACATTCAACTGAATCAATTATTCAATAAACATATCATTATATCTATAATTCTTCAAACAGAGAAACGGCAATAGTTATTCCAATTTAAAATTCAGACGATAAATTAAGATGCTTTACTTAAATAAACTAAAAATAACTGTATTCGGAGCCTCAAATACTTGCTATATAATTGCTAATCGGTTTACAATACTCATAAGTTATACATAGGTACATTCAGCTAAATTAATTCAAAACGAAAACAAAATCATTTACTTTTACAAATGTGTACCGCGGGTTCTTAACTGCTATTTACTTAGCTACATATATTTACTTACGTAACTGGTGAAACGTGGGAGTATTCTGCATTCCTCTGCCTACCTCTTCGGGGATTACGGGCGTGAAGTTACGTTTTTTTACGTTTTTTACATAGCAACATATCGCACACCCATTACTACACTGTATTATTTCGAAAAATTCCAAAATTGACTTTTTTATATGATTCGATAGGCAAAAATTAGACGCATCTGCCGCTAAGACCGGCGTATTTCTATTCACAAAACTTTCCGAAAGGCGGCGCACTAACCTCTTTGTTGGTGCCGACACGCTGCCTAGGGCATACCGCGAACATAAAACTAATACGAGTTGCGACTTGTCCTCCGT
>DWFO01003123.1:0-12698 GCA_018246595.1 Mimoniades nurscia nurscia | reverse complement strand
TAATGTGCAGTATTAAATATAAGGAACAATGCGGTTGGCACATACAATAGAGTAAAACCCCTAAATAAATTTAGATTAAAGTATTTTATAATACCTAAACCATACCTTTTATAATATAGCCCATAGGTATATGTAACGTCCTTTGTAACGAAAATCCCGCTTTATTCGTTATCAAAACTAAGTGCATTTAATTAGAAATGTGTTTATATAATCAGTGTTTAATTAGATCAGAGTTTAAAAATAAGAAATATTTACGGCTGCTTATTTTAACTAATAATAACATGTTCCGAAACCAATTGCAACAGAGAATATATAAGAAGATGAACAAATTAATGATAACGATCATAATCCGTAGACAGAACAACATACGCGCATAAATCCCGTATAATTAGACTCTACCATGATTTGTGGATGTATTATAGATATGATATATGCAACACTAAATTGGACACTACAGCCATTGTTATTAGTACCAAATTGTTGTGCACCCCGATAATAATGGGATGCAATAATATAGGATAAACTATAACGGCTTAGAACAATCTGCACGTGATTCATACATGCAATAATTTTATTTATTATTCCTATGTAACACATCCGAGTAATCGGAACGTCAACATCGGCCTGTTTAAGTCCACTGTTGGACATCAGTCTCCCATGAGGGGTTCGTGACCATAATCCCCACGCTGGGCATGCGGGCTGGAGATCAAGAGCACTGGTTCTGGCACCCAGCTCAGCTGACACTGCGATCTACCAGCGCCTGGCTTCGTCGCCTCTTACCACATCCTGTATCCCAGCACCGGGTCGGTAAATGTATTCTAACTACACCCCGACACGGAAGTATTGAATACGATAATGTTAATTGAATTCTATTTAAAATAAAAAGTATCAACTAATGCTATATAAAATAATTTTATCGCAATAAAAATATAACGGGTGTCGGCGTAAGACTCCTGTAACAGGGAACAAAAAGTAAAAAAAAAAAGGAAAATTTTTACGATAATGAAGATCATAGCGGATACTCACATCGCTGGAAGTTATGTTTGATACGTTTTGTTGCACAGTGCTCGGTAGTATTATTGTAATCCTGAAAAAATCGTAATTTCGTGATAAATGTTTGTTACCGTAGTTCTTTATAACCAGACCTGACCAGACCTCATAAACTACATATATATGTTTACAAATCTATAAATACATAATATAGCTACTCACACAGAACCAATACTTATGCTCATCACACAAGTATTTGTCCTGACTTGCCGTCGAACTCAAGACCCCCGACTCAAAATCTGATATAACACTCCAACCGAGTCACAGCAAGTAACATAGCGCTGATGCTTATGAAAGAAGAATCCAAAGAACTCCTTCAAAGCCACTTGGAAATGTTTCATGTATTTCCACTCTCCACATACAAATCTCTTCTCAGTAGAATCAAATAGTTTGTGACAGTATTTTCGCATAGAAAAGTCATGAAAACTTACGTGAAATTTTTTTTCGTAGCAAGCTGAGTTACAATGTCGAATAAGAGCCCGCCGTAACTTACCACGGAGCCAGATGAATTGGCCTGCAAGATCGTCCACGGTGGATTCTAAATGAAAGAAGACCGTACTTCGAATAAAGAACGTACATACCTACAATAATGACAAACCACCAATATAAATATTCATTTTAAAATAAGAAAAAATCGGAATAATAAATGATAAAGTACCAACCACTGAAAAACATTATATTCTTTAGAAATACAAAGCTATGATAAAGAGAACTAGGATAAATTCTATGGACACCCGTAAATAATAATACTGCATACAATTATTTTCCCAAAATATCTGTAGTGTTAACTCCACAATAGAATTTGTGCCAATTAAAAATTTATTTTGCCACTTATGTAGCGCTGCAAAACTTTTAATTTTGTCAAATAAGTTTCTATTTAAGTACAAAAATTATTGTGCTTTTGCAAACTTACATTTAAAATTAAAATATTTTTATAATTAACTAGCATAAAAACACAAATTCTCTTTCATTAATGCACAAGTAGTATCTATCTTATAAGTATCTGTTTGTTAAATTTTAACATCTAAACCGGGGACGAGACCAAGGCAATTATAATGTTTAAACATTTGAAGGTTAACCTATATCGTTACATAACACTATGACAATAGTAAAAGTCGTATAAGAATCTCACGTGATACGTTATGATAGGTAACTCTTTCCCACGAAACCCATGAGCGACGTGAGGGAAAAGGACATCATCCAACCTCATTCCATCAATGGGGCGCCAGTACCCGACCTGAGAAACAATTATTTAAAGTGAAACAGCATGTTTGAAAAGAGTGAGCACTCGGTGCTCTTTGTCTACCCCGTAAGGGATCCAGCTTCAAGATACGTAAGTATTAAATTGCCAAGATCTCTTTTGTCGCTTGTGACATTAAGGGATCCTTAACCAGCGACAAGACTTCGATTCTCTTAATGACTAGCTATTACATTTTTGGAAGTTACTTTCAATCTCAAGCTACTCAATTGGCTCGTTGGTTGTGTTCATTGCAAGCGCGACTGCCGATCGGGAAGTCCTGGGTTCAAATCCCGGGTTGAGCACCACAGGATTTTTCTAATTCATATTTTCTAGTAGTGGCTCGGAGTACGGAAATGTGCCCGGTTTAGTGCAATAGGCTCACCACCTTTTCCATAGTGGGACGAAAACGTAACTGGTGCAACGTGGGAGTGTACTACACTTGACTTCCTACTTCTTCGAGGATTACAGGCATGATGTTTTTTTTTTTACTTTTTTACTCTCAGTAGGTCTTTATTCACCTGTAACAATTTGATATTCTCAATAACAGAGTTGGTGACGTTGTTGTCGTTCTTGAGGAGCTGGCCACTGCCACCAGCGTCGCTGTGATAGGTGACGCCCCATGTCTCGGCTGCTAAGGCCTGCCACGTGCTGCAGTTGCCACACTTGTTGTGTGCTGATAGATATTGCTGAGAATACAAAATACGAGACTGACATAAAATTTAAACAAACAAAGTTTAAAACTTAAGTGAATCGTTAACTCTGCATACTCGTAGACTATTTATATCGGTAAATATAAGTGTAAATTACGTTCCAGTAGTAAATATTTTTTTCTCAAATTTATTCAATATTGTTTTGCGTGTTCCAAAACCAGTGTTATTTGATCTGTTATAGTCGATTATGAACTAACTTGCATGTGTTTCAGCAAGCTGTTCTTCCGTTGGATCTTCGTGGGCCGGATCGCCTCCCACTCCTCGACCGACACCCGCGCCGCGACGTCGGCTTCGTCCCGCGCGGCCGCGTCCAGCGCCGATACGAAGGCTGTCATAATCTCTCGACTGTAGCAGACGAGACCGTTCTAAAAACGAGACGCCCTGATTAAATCTCGCATTTTTAAGTTATCCCCAAGTGATTCTCAAATTCTCCATTAACTTGAACAACCAATCTAATAACAATTGTGGTTTTTTCGCGTAAATAAATGAACTGAAAATCGTTAGTAATTTAATAAAAGTTTGTTCTATGCAATGAATAATTGGACGTAGTTTGCAAAAACGTTCCAACCCACAAGTCACCCGAAATCGAGATGTGACCAAACTACCTAAAATTAAACAAATGATTATCTAATTACAATACTACAATAAAACCTTTAGTATTGACCTTTACTAGTTAGAATAAAAAAGAATACCATTGAAACGCGTAATTGCTTTTATTTCAAATTGAACTTACTGTGGGTTGGAACGTTTTTGCATAACTACGTCCAATTATGGACGATGCGTCAGTGTTGCCATAAAAAAAATACCTTGCAATCAGGGTTATCGTCGGTTACATTATAAATATAAGCAATGTTTTCTCCTTCATAGAGGCTGTTGACTAGACTGGTCAGGTTGCCAGTTTGAGCGTTTGTGTCCGATATAATGTATAGCCACTGTGCTAGAGTGTGCGACATGAGCAGTTCTCGAGCAGTCTCCGCCATCGTGGTCATCACGTCCGATGTCACTATTGCTATGAAGTTTTCACCTAGTTTACAAAGCAAACATAACAAAAACTATGAGGTGAATTTGCAACACTTGAGAATAAGTTGGAACAGACTCAATATCGAAATAACGATCGTCACCAGCCTGTATAAACCACCGCTAGAAATAGGCATGCCCTAATGCCCAAACTTGTGTAGGTACTCGACGGCATAACCGTCTATGAAAAAGTACAAGCAAATACGAAATGCGCCAAAATGAGGACCAGGATTCAAATCCCCTGTCGGGTACAATTGGATTTTTTCAAATTGAAATTCCTAGTAGTGGCTCGGAGTCTGATTTTGCGCCCGTTACATGGCAGTAAGCTCTCCATCTATTCTGTTACAGACGGAAATGTAACTAGTAAACATAGAAATGTAGTACACTCATATACCTATCTCGTGGAGAATCACAGGTGTAATGTTACGTTCTTATAACGGACATTTTAAAGCAAACTACCCTCAAAAAAGAGATTAACTTGCATTTAAGGGCGGTAATTCGCATTAAACTATAATGATAACGAGTAGTAAAAATTGTCTTACCTATAAATTTGACTGGAAGCTTGGACAACACCCGATTCATCTCTTTTCGCCTCAAATATTCGTTAACCTCATGTTTCATTTTGAAAACCGTAACAGACACCGTAGGCACGGTGTCATGATCGATTTGTAAAGTCAGCGATTGCACCATTCGGGATATCATGTCTCGACCTTAGATATCAAAGGTTTATTTAATGTCTTAAAAGATATAGGGCTGCCTCGTTGGTCGTGTTGGTTGCAAGCGTGACAGCCAATCAGGAGGTCTTGGGTTCGAATCCCGGATCGGACACCACCGGATTTTTCTAATTTATATTTTCTAGTAGTGGCTCGGAGTATGGAAATGTGTTCGGTCCATAGCAATAGACTCAACACCTATTCCATAGTAGGACGTAAACGTAACTGGTGAAACGTAAGAGTGTACTACACTCGTCTTCCTACCTCTTCGGGGACTACAAGCGTAAATTTACGTTACGTAAAAATACAGGCAGGAAATACCGTAGGTCGTATTCTGATCCCGAGCAACAGGGACGTACAAAAATTTCTTGACGGGAAATAACGTATGGTAACTCTTTTAGACCTTGAGAAGATTCATTATTTAAAAACCTTCATACCCACAGTAATTCTTGCGGAAGTATACTGATTTCTAAATTCTGATATCACATGCAAAGGGCTCAAAATATCAAAAGAAACTACATACTGAGTGTGTCGTCATGCAATATTATAGCGGACTTCCAATTTAATATTTTCCTGGTCCGCAAATCCAGTATGAGCTGTGGCAACTCCTCGCCTGGATTCGAATAAGTGACGGTTATAGCCGCATCGGAAGGTAAGCGAGGACAGTCCACTTCCGTCAATGCAAAAAGCAATAGTTCCTCGTCCTCAGTCCGAGAGAACAGAGACCATGTGTCTTCGCAAGAAGCAATGCTAAATACTGCTAAGTAATCTGAAAGGAAATCCGGATTATGTAAGTTATTTGTTTTAATATTTAAACAAATTCACTCTTTGGAAGCCTTAGAGTGGGTTGAGGTTACTGGTCTCAACGCCGCTCGGAGGTCTCTCCGATATTGAAGAATACTAGAAGCGTATACAGATGTTACAAAGGTTTGTAAATCTAAGGGCACATACTCATAAATATGAAATTACTTAGCCCTTATCGATGAAGTGAACACTAATTGGAATCTCGCAGAAACTGCTGCTATTAATAATAAAAAATAAATGGTAGTTAAAAAAAACTAAGAAACACGCTTTTTTTAAAAATCTAATTGTAATATAAGAAATAAATAATGTATAAAAGTATGTAAGTAAAATGTAAAAAAACGTGGTGTGCATGGTATCAATAAATTACTTAAAAATCACCGCACGCTTTTCATGCTTTTTTACATTATTATTTTTTATTTTGACCTTTATTATTATTACTATTATTTATTGTTATTATTATTATTGATTTTTCATATTATTACATTGTCATCGGTCCTTGAGGAGTATGCAAAATTTCAAATTAATCCGAAGTTTCATAACTCAACTCACGGAGTTCCATTAATCGTCATATTCGACTACGGCAATTACTTGACCATATCCGGGTAGCCTATAAAAGATATGACAAGTATATAGTTAATTAGCTCCTAAGAATTTAAGAGTTCCGTTATTTTCTCCTTGACCCCATAATCAGAATCTAACCAAACTCTCATCAGACTCTACCTTTAAAGTAATTAAAAACGTTTTATATGCCTTTCAAATAAAAAAAGAATCATCGAAATCGGATAGCCTATAAAAATTTGGCCGAGTATCGTTTATTTGCTCCTAAAAATTGAAGAGTTTCATTACTTTCTCATCGTTTCTATAATCAGAAAGAAACCAAACTCTTATCAGAGTACCTTTGAAGTATACCCTTTTTAATAAAAACAATAACCATCGAAATCGGTTTACGTGATATTCAGTTATTCATCCATTTGTCGCGCACACACTTAATGCAAATTTAAGACTTATGTGCTTTTGTCATGGATGCCATTGTCAGAACTGGACCAAATTTAAATAGGACCAAACGGAAAGCATCACCTTTCGATTAAAAATCATCGAAATTGGTTCACCCAGTTCGAAGTAACAAAGTAACAAACATAAAAAAATACAGACGAATTGAGTACTTCCTCCTTTTTGGAAGTCGGTTAAAAATTGTGTTAAACATACCTCTTTTAAAACTGATTGAAGTCCAAGAGAAGTAATGTACGATAACGCCACCATGATTAAGTTCAACTCTGACTAATTCCTTGATGTGTTCCTTGAGCTCATCAAGAATGGACTGATACTGTTCTCCCAAATACTGGTGGTCGAGAACTACAGCTGGAATGTTAGTATTTTCAGATATATACCTACTTGAGGATGTAGAAAAATTATACACATAATCTACACACGAAAATTTACAAATACAGGAAAGCGGCCGCATCGATTAAACAGCCCTCTGCTCCAGACAATTTTTAAGGCAAAAGAAAGAAAATCTACTATAAAACATACTGAATGATTTTAGTGTAAGTTTACATTAATACTTTAGAATCTTTTCTTAAACTTATTCTGTGAAAAGAAACATAGTGTAATAATAAAATCGGTGATGAAGAAGCAAAAATTCAACGAAGAACATCTACAACAATCCAAATTTGGAATAAAATGACAATTATACCGATAGACGCATTCGCAGTTATTAAAGATGGAAAATCTTCTCCGGACGCGCGAACGTACGAACAGAATAAGCATAGTGTCCATAGGTACATTTTTCAGCCGTCCACAAACACTCGTGCCTCAAATATAAAGTACTTACTGATCATAATTGTGTCAAATATTAAAAATATCGTTACTATTTAAGGTTTAATTAGTGTTGGTAACCGGGTCGGCACAGGTGTATCATGTTTAGGTTGAAAATACGGTGTAGGTGAGAGGCACGCGAAGTTTCGTGAGGAACCTCCAGCGAATGTACAGCGTGTACTGTTGCAGGATCTCTTAAAATTTTATTCCGAATTTCTTTATCATAGATCACTAACAATTACGCATAAATTAACAATTGTATAACAATAGTTTATAGGTTCATAGGAGCTGTGAAAAATACTATCAGTGATTATTATTACATTTTTATCTGAAACGTTATTAAAACTTGAAACACAAGTTACCTACTTAATATTATGTATAATAAGTAATAATAACCGACTATTGGATAGTACCTACATCTTATATCCGTTATTTTATTTTTATTTTATTACTAGCAGACCCGGTGAACTTCGTATCGCCTAACAGTCGTTTCTTTTTTTTTAAATACTTATTCTGCTATTCGGGACACCGGGCCAGCTAGTAAGATAAAAAAATAATAAAGAAAGTTGATAAGTCAACAATTACATTATGTCATTTGTCAATATTTATACGATACTAACGTCACTCAATTGTTATGCCAGTGATTCTCAACCACTGTGCCGCGGCACTTTTGTGTGACGCCACATTTCAAGTGTGCCGCCAAATTTGCACACTTTACTCTAATAATATATATACATACAAGCTTACATAGATCTGCTAATTAAGACCTGATTAATCCCTTAATAAACGTTTAGTTATTATTGTAGTATATATTAGTTTATTTCATATATTTAAGATTTTTGTCATAAACAATTTATGCAGTGTGTTGAAATAAGTGAATAATTTTTATCTTTTTCTTTGTGTGCCGCCAAATTTTGAAATCGTTAAATATGTGCCGCAACAAAAAAAAAGGTTGAGAATCACTGGTCTAATCACTCGATATGTGTACTTAAGTATGGTGTTTTATATGTATTGTAGTTACTATGTATTGTAGTTACTATGTATTGCGGTTACCAGGTAATGCGGTTACTATGTATTGTGGTTACTATGTATTGTAGTTACTTTGTATTGCGGTTACTATGTATTGCGGTTACTACGTATTGCGGTTACTATGCATTGTGGTCACTATGTTTTGTGGTCACTATGTATGTCCGTGTCAGGGCGTAGTAAGAACACATTAGCCAACCCTGTGCCAGGATACAGGGGCGTCAGAGTGACTAAGTCCGGCGATTGTGGATCGTAGTATAGCGCGGTGTTTAGACACAGTTAAATGCTCTAACCGCGTATGGACAGCAGCATAGGCGGTGTGTGAAGCTGGGCTCTGTGGTCCGCAACCCTAATGTACAGCGTGGGGAGTATGCGAATACCAGCTCTGGGTAGGCGCCCAACAGTGGACTGCTATAGGTTAATGATAATGATGATGTGGTTAATAAGATTACAATATATTTATAACACGTTTATTGTTGCGAATGTCGATGAATATATGTACAATGAGACCAAGACTCGCCTATCTTGACCGAGTAGGTGAGATACTGCATGAAAAGAAGTCAGATGGCTTGGATACGGGCACGAGTGCGTGGCGAGAGTGTGAATGTAGACGAAGTAAGAGTGGACCTTCGAAGAGGAGGATGGCGAATTTACCTTCAAGGTGGAAACGCGGTATAAGTCTACCACCAACGCGTGTACTAGGGGGTTTTCATCACCTTGGGCCAATTGTCCCTACGAGAAGTGCAACGGTAGGGAGGTAATCTTCGAGGCCCGTAATCCTTACGCAGCGTATACGTCGCAGCGTGAAATTCAATCCAGGCACTGATGCAAAACTGAGTTCCATTTAAATTTTACTCAACTTATATAGTAGCTGAATTTCAATCAAGTAATAACGGTTTCGAATTAAAGGAGAAAGTATATAATAAAATCTAAAATAATAATTAAATACAGTATATGAAGTAAATAAGTAAATATAGTAATATATGTAGTAGTTTAACGCAGTTTGAGATTTGACTTAAAACGAAAAAAACGAATTTACAAATAAAGAGTTGATTTACTTATGGCGTTGTCGTAACAGGTTTTATAGTCATTGTAAAAAAAAATTTAGTATATCACTCTAGGTCCGTAGCTCATGAAGATAACGGATTATTCTGCGCGAGTTAGTTAGTTATTTAAACTACATTATGTTAAATGTTTCGGGTATCACAATGTTATTGTTATTATAAAATATGTATAAATTATAGAAAAGAAATTAAAACTACGACGTGTTGGCAGTGTTTTGTGGTTGTTTGTTGAATTTTGTGAACTGTTCTGATTTCTAAGCTTAATATAATTGTGTGAGATTTCGGTACACAACTGTCAATGTTATCAGAGCAATTTTTTTTTCCGACCATTTATAGTTCCGCTGTTGGATACACGTCTCCACGATGTGCTCTTTCAACGTTATATAAGTGATATTTAACTTTAAAACGCACATTTTTAAGCCACTAAGCTACCACTTACAACAGCTATTGGACTACTATTTTTTGGTTATTCGACCACTGATGCGTGAGTAGACCATAACGTAATCAAAATTATTTTAATTAATCTTAGTATTGTCATGCGGCGATTTATGCGAAATCTACTGAAATCCAAAATAAATTATGCACAAAAAGCAACTGTATTATTTTTCCAAATCTTTAAACTAGTATGAGACACATGTAGTTAACGTCAAGTTTTTATCGTAGATAGAGACGCGTGGCTAAACATGTAGAGTATGATGTGTGAAGCACTTGAACAGGAAGCTTTTTCAATAAGTACTGGATTTCGCAAATTATTGATTTATGATATGGTCCGCACTTCCCAGCCTGGCAGTATTGACGTATTACTCATATTACGCTGTATGGAACTTTAATACTAAGGGATCAAACTTTTCACGACCCTTCTTTTCCCAAGTGAAACATTAATGAAGTTTAATTTCAAAATCTTAATCATTTTGTTCTCGAGATTGAAACGGTTTTGGTTAGAATTTACTACCGATATTTGATATGACGTAGAATGTATCTAGATGTATAAATTTGAACAGGAGACTGAAGTGCGCAACAGATCAAGAGATGTTCCAATTATAAGAATTATAAAGATAGTTATAGTATCTAGATCAGGGTAACTATCCATGCCTGCTTGATGAAGCCATGAAAGTCCTCCTCCCTTTTACTATCTCATATCTATGGGAGGCCGGATTTCCTTATATGGCGAACATTAAAACTATATACTGAAATAAATTGGACTTATCAAACTCACTGTGAATAAATATAACCCGAGTTAAAATTGATGTCAAAACTGTAATGGCGACACACAGGACACAATTTCGCCCTTCCACTAAAATAACTTTTTAAATGTAATGATTTAAGTAATATTTTTTATCAAAAAGACCTCTATTCATATTGGTAACGGTTAAATTTCCTAGAGGTGAGCCTCGAGTTGCTAACCTTATATTAGATGGATCGTAGCCCTGACACCTTTGAGAACCACTGATCAAGATAATAAAAATTGCCAAGTTAGTTACAGTATTATTCAATATGTACTTTAATTTTTATAATGTATTATAATGTAACATTCTGATTATATAATCATTAGTTAAAAACTAAACCAAATGTAGGTAAAATTTATAGGGTAATATCCTGTTTAGATGTAATAATAAATTAAAAGTAAGTTTTTATAAAAGTGAGAAAGTTAAGTAGGTACCGAATTTCCTGTTAAGATTTAATATTAAATTAAAAGTAAATTTTATATAAAAGTAAGTAGGTACGTAAGTACTTAAGATATGTTTGATGGGCGATAATAAAATTACTAATTAAATGTTCAAAATAATTATTGTTCAAGATTCAAGATTCTTTTAAAAGTACATACTTATTTATAATAAGATTTACCTGTATGTATGCAAAGTATTTATATTTTGTGATGTTTTTGTATTTTGTGCTTGTTTTTATATTTTGTGTTTGTTTTTATATTTTGTGCTTGCTTTATATTTAGTGCTTGTTTTATATTTTGTGCTTATTTTTATATTTTATAATAAAAAAAAAATGTTATATAAAATTTTCAAAGTTTTTGTTCTTTTTGATATCCATGAAATGTTTAGTTTTTATGAAGACTACTGAAATATTGACTACTTTGTTGTTTGATCGTATAAATACAGTTTTCATTTGTCTTCAACAGTCACAATATGGCTCCAAATGGATTTTAAACCGGATTCAATTACCGGATGACTGATAGGTACCTACTTGTGTTAATTATCTGAAAGTACAATGTTAATTTTAGTAGAATTAATTTTTTTGTGGTCGAAGTTTGTTTGTGTTGAATTTCAAAAGATGAGCAATTATATTAAATGGAATGCTTTAATATATAATATTTTGTAACATTTCTAATTTACATTCGTATAGCTGGTTGAATTGGACTAAATTTGAAAACGAAGGACTTTTCCCGATAGTCGGGCAAAGTTTATAAAGCCCGACTATAAATGATTGAGTTTCTGAAACACAAGTGATTGACCGGCGAGCGCGATCCCATTAACAATTTTATGATAATTGTGATGGCTATCAGGTTTTTCTTTTAATTATTTCAGTTAGCTTTTCTATTTTTTATCTTTCAATTTAGGGTCTATATGTATGTGGGCTATATATTCCCCATTAACCCCTACGCAGCCACATAAACTTTAAACAAAGGCGATTTCGTTATGAAATACCCTTCAAGTGCATATGATTCATAAAATACAATTTTTACAGTTTATTATATTCGTAATAAAATGAGATTTTGTAAAGTTTTAATGAATTTGTTGTTAGTTTATTGTTAATGTTTTGTTCGGATTATAGTTATATACACAACTACAATATTATATCTCTCGGGACATCACACACGGCCATCTGATCCCAAAGTAAGCGTCAAGAGAGCTTGTGGTATGGTAACCAGACGGTTGACAAACTACAGACACAGAACAAATACTTGTGCTCATCACACAAATATTTATTCTGGGTGGGAATCGTTCCCACGACCCCCGGCGCAACAGTCAGGTTCACTAACTAATGCACCAATGGGCCAGTCAACTGTAAAACTTAGATTTTACGATCATTCAGATAATTTTACTTTGTGTATTCGTTCGTTCGATGTTTGTTCGATGTCGTTTTTTTCCATCTACATCTATTCGTTGCTTTAACGAGTTGTTGGATGGATGGATGGATAGGGACATCCTACACCGCGCCATTTCGGCACAGGGAAAGGGATTGCGGGCCTCGAGGACTTCCTCTCTACCCGAGCAGTCTCGTGGGGATCACTGCCCCACGGTGATGT
>DWFO01003122.1:0-12699 GCA_018246595.1 Mimoniades nurscia nurscia | reverse complement strand
AGTAACTGGTGAAACGTGGGAGTGTTCTACATTCCTCTGCCTACCTCTTCGGGGATTACAGGCGTGAAGTTACCTTTCGATCAGTAGTCACGTTTGCAACCACTAGGCCAACGAGGCAATCTATTTCAGTACTTTTATTTAACACGCAAAACGTTATGTGATGTAATAAAGGCCATCTCAACAAATCCACCGGCCAGCAATAACTGACATTTGCCTAGATTCATCGCCTACAAAGCCGCAATTCCACGGACAGCTTAGCGATACACACAAGCAACAAGAACGTCTAACACATTTTTTTTTATTATACTATACACTACACAAACTGTGATGCTTAGAGCACTTATATGTATAGCAAATTGAATCAATGTTTTTTCGCAATACTCCGCGTCGGCACACCACACCACGGCACAAACTAAACACGATCAGCTACTATCGATACATGTTTCGTCCCGAATCACAGCGACTTCAGTGTTAAATTAGTTGTAAAGTAAGTTCCGGTATTAGTACCTAGTATAGATATATGTATATTTGTTTCTCATAAATACATAAGTTCTTCATTATCTTGATTCAATCGTCATTATCTTGACTTAATTCATTATTTTGGCTTAATCTTCATTACCTGGGCTCAATTTACATAATCTTGACTCAATCTTCATTATCTTGACTTAATCTTCATTATTTGGGCTCAATCTTCATTAACTTAACTCAAACTTCATTATCTTGACTCAATCTCTCTGTGTCAGAGAAATATACAATTAGACTAATGTAATCGCCGTAATTCAATTCGTTTATAAATTTTACATTTTCACACATATATGTAAGTTGTAACTAAAGCAGATAATACTTCCAAACCACTTCTCTAAAGCAGATAATATGCTCGGTATCCTCCTCATATTGCTACAATTTAGACTTAACATTGAACTTTATTTTATTGTACGTTGTTACCATCAGCATGTCAGTATCCAGTCGGTCTGCCGCTGACTGTGATTGATGCCCATGGACCGGGCTGCGAGTGTGACTCCCACGAGGTTTCGCGAGTCTTAAATAATTTAGGGCGCACCGTGACCGATGTACTGGTAAGATTTGTTCGGTCAGCTTGATGGAGTGATGACAGGACTGGGAGCACGATGACTTCCGGTCGGATTCCAGGTTGAAGTTTATTGGCAAGCCAATTTTATTTATCCCTGATTATGTGTCTATCGTTTGTCTCAACTTCGTCAATTTCTATTAGATCGCTGCCTATATTTGAATGGATGCTGAGTTTAAAATCAAAATATCGTTGTGGTTCGATGAATTCGATGAATAAGTGCACAAAAATAACTAGGTATGCAGATTTGAAACGACAATGAAAAGAAGAATTTATTCACTTGCCCAATTGTACTAAAGAGAACAAACATTCATCGGAAAGCTACGTAACAACCCGACTGTAATCCTTGAGGAAGTAAGCAGAGGAATGTAATACACTTTCACGTTTCACCAGTTACGTTTACGTCCCACTATGGAATAAGTGGCTAGACTCCGAGCCACTAACAGAAAGTCTAAGTTAGAAAAATCCAATGGTGCCCGACCCGGAATTTGAACCCAGGACCGGTCCGGCAATCGCGCTTGCAACCAACAAGACCAACGAAGCAGAAAATGAAGCAGAGTCTAAGAAAGAAAATGGTATACTATGCTAATGCGTTCTCACCAACTAGATTTGTGACTCCAAAGGAATCTTTCAAATTTAACAAATATCGATTAGGTATATTCCAATGGCACAGAGAATTAATAGATGATAAAATACACCCAATTAGATGTTTGTACAGACCCTAAAGACCCAATTTGAAATTTAATGAAAAGTAAATATTGGAGGATTCTATCATTCATAATGTCGTAATCCATAGTAATGCCCATTATAAATGCGTAAATAAATCCGTTTGTCTGCTTGTCTGTAACATTTACAGCTTTAGACCGTGGAAAATATTTGAAGAAATTTTACTTACAGAAACTTTGAATTCTGAAAAACACAACACAATATACTGCTCTTTTCTTCTTTCCTAAAATTCCTTTCTTCTTATCTTCTTCACTATGAATTCCATCAACATCGTTTTCCATCAGTATGTATCTAAATGTAAGCCTATACTAAATAAAATTTTTTCCGCTGTTCAGCAAAGAATGTTTCACTTTGAGGTATGCATCAGCAATTAGCTTAGAGACGCCGCCATTCAATGCACATGAGCTGTAGCGACATGCCTATGATTGATATAAAACAATTCGCTTAGAGCTGTTGATAACAAAAGATGTTTGGGACTTTTTTTGTTTTTAAGTTATGTGTCGTGGTGCAGTAAGATTATCATTAGCTGATTTATGTCCGGTTTCTTCTATACATCTCTTCGCATATCGTTCATTTATTTTTAAATTTTTTACCACATTATAACAGGAGTAATGATACGAAATTGGATCACATGCTAAAATAGCATTGTTTTGCAGTTTACCTATCTGCTAAGCAGAAGAGACTTATTATATATAAATTTATGAATATAATTTTTTCCTTATGCAAATGTGGAAGAAGCTTTGCAGGTCTACAAGAATGGAGATATTTAGTACTCGGTGCATACCCTGCAAGAGTTTCGAAGTGAAAATATATAGGTATGTACGTATAAATGTCTTTTCATTCGTCCTTTTAATAACTATTGTCCTTATACATAAATAATTCTGTAACATCAATCATTTCCACGACTAAGCCGTCACTTGTTGCAACACAAATAAAACAAACTAAAGAACTATCGTTACTAGGAGTCCGGGACCCTCGTCAGGGCTAGTTAATATTTAAAGCCTAGCGTGGATTGTCGATGTAAATCTTACTTAGGTACACCCTTACCCTTGTCCGGCCGCTGATTACGACGGCGCTAGAAAATGTCCCCTTGACAGTAAAGACCCAAGTTATCTGGTTTTGTTGCGTCATTAATATTGTATACCTGTTCAGGTGACCTCTGTACGTGTAACAATGCGGTTTTTGGGGTCATGTAACCGAACGCAATGACCAAAAGTATTGGAAAATTCGAGAAGTTTTCTTTTTATTTCATGTCAATCTTTCTTTAATTGCCTGTGTTATGTTTCTTTGTAATTTTCTTTCAATTGTTTTTTTCTAATTAATTGTATCTCAATACGTACTCATATTTCAAGTAGGTCTGGAGAATCCATAAAATATTTTATTTATTTATTGCTGACTTCAAACGCTTTTATTTTACGTTCTAATCCAAGTGATCCCCGTATTACAGTATTAAGTTATTATTGAGATGTACAAAAATGACAAAATATATAAATGTAAAAGTCATTAATACAGACCCATAAAATAACTGCCTCGCCAGTTAATTGCGCGTCTACTGATCAAAGTCCCCAGTTCAAATTCCGGGTAAACTTCTATTGGATTTTCTAGCTGTGGCTCAGAGTCTGGATATTTCTCCGACGTATGGAAATGGGTTCGTCACTTATTCCATTGTCCGATCTTTTCCAGCCGGCAAACGTGCCTGGTGAAACGTGGCTGTGTATTTCACTCCTCTGCCTACCTCTTCGTGGATTAAGGGTCACGCCCTTACGTTTTATAAATTAACACCACCTACACGCCACTACCTATTTACTTGTCATGAACTAAATAGCAGTAAACTGTTGCGTAATTAGTGTGCGATTGAAATCATAGCAAATGAAATAGGAATCTGTTATTTCTGACTACGTACCTACATTCTCCACGAGTCCAAAGAACTTTGTCAGGTCTAATGAAATCCAGCGACACTTTTTTCCTTTACATTCGAAAAACCATTTTGTGTCTAAACAATATAAGCATAGCGCGGTTGCTTTATGAACTCCACATTTAAAAAGAAATTCAAAGAATTTGTCACATAAAAGATACATGTAGATTCTCGCAAAGCGCACTTTGAGCCGCGTTCCGATACAAGCGCATCTCTGACCTGGATCCCAGCATTTTCAGTTCACATCTGTTTAATTCCCACGCTCCTATCCATAGACGAGTAAATTTAAATTCAATGGAAAAAAGTATTTCCGTTGAATTTTGGTCGCTCAACCTGATTAATGGTTTCGATTGAGATGTATCCTATAAATCGCCATATATGTGCCAATTTTGTAAAAACGTAAATTTTGTGTACCTTTTTTTGGTCGTTTCATTAAAATTAGTCAATCATAATGAACGAACGTCACATCGATTAATCAGTACATACATTATGTATTCTTATGAACAGAATACAGCTCACAGTGACGGCTGAAAATTTTTGCAAAGTTCCAATAGATTTCAAAAATAAATTAATTTCGAATTTAATTTCTTATAATCATTTATAATATCACCTATATACTTAACGATTGTACTGATACAGATGTTTTCTAAGATTTTATGTTGTTACTATTTGAATAAGTGGCGACATGAAAGCATCAGCTCGGGGCCTACTATTGACTTTTGGTCTCGGGAAAAATAGCCTTGGAGATGTTGACACTTCGTATGGATTTTAATTGTTCACGTTTATTTTTATGGTGGATTAACAGTATTTCACTACACACATGGAGTTGGTAATACATTTAAAATTACTAGACTGTGAACAAGAAATTCGTACCCGGATAGAAATCGCCCGAGCATGTTTTAAAAGAATGGAGAAGGTTTTGTGCAGCCGAAAACTATCGATAAAGCTCAGAGTAAGAATGCTCCATTGCTACGTGTGGTCAGTAGTGTGTTATGGTTGTGAAGCCTGGACCTTGAAAACTGACACCCAGAAACGTCTCGAAGCCTTCGAGATGTGGTGTTACCGGAGAATGCTCCGCCTTAGCTGGACACAAAAGGTTTCCAATGTCAGAGTACTCCAGTGCGTCGCCAGAAGCCGGGAGTTATTGCCATCTGTGAAGAAAAGAAAGGTAGAATATCTGGGACATGTCTTACGACACGAGCGATACCAACTGCTCCAACTCATTATGATGGGTAAAGTAGCGGGCAAGCGACGCGTTGGAAGGCGAAAGAAGTCTTGGTTGCGCAACATTCGCGAATGGACGAAAGTAGCCAGCGTAGAAGAGCTTTTTCGCTTAGCGCAAAATCGAGAGAAGTTCGCAGAGCTGACGGCCAACCTCCAGTAATGGAGAGGCACGATAAGAAGAAGAAGAATAACCTGAAGGTTTTCTTCAAGAGATCATAGGCCGTAGCTTAAAAGAGCGATTTACATCGCGATAGAAAGTGAACCATCTATCTACTTAACCAAATCTAACCGAAACGAAATTAAATAAAACTTATTGAAACGTAGGATACGTTAAATCGTTTGGTAAGAAAGGACGAAGCTTGTTTTGAAGTACAATTGTTTCCTGTGGAAAGTCGATTTATAAGAACATGATTTTCATCATCATCATTCTCAGCCTAAGCCCATTGCGGAATGTAGGCTTCTAAGGGGTTTTTGCCCATAACCACCTTGCTGGGCATTCGGGGTAGCATTGTAATAATAATATTTTTAATTCCAAGCTTAAAAAGAAAAACTAAAACAAACATTTCAGTGATAAATACAGAGAAGCTTAGTCTGTTAAAAAGTTTAACTGAACTTTAAGTTGACTGTGAATAGTTCACAGTTCACACTGTGGACGAGTGAATTCGGACGACATAGCGGTTGGCAAATAGTAGCTACCGATATTGAATCAGTACGCAAATTTACATTGACACGGTAGCTCAATGTATTTTAATGAAATACACTTAAATTAATACTATCTGCATTATTATATACATATATGGAAAAACCACGATACGTTGTTAGGGGAAAAATAAGGGAAATGATGATAAGTTTCGTGATCTATGTACATATGTATTTGTAGTATTAGCTGTTTGTGATATCTGTTATCAATTGAAACGGTCGATCCACTCGACATAGCAAGTTTCAAGAATTACTGGCTGTAACTCCTCATTTAAATCGCTTGAAAAGACCCTGGTGAAGTTTCCAGTTGCGTATAGGTTAGAACTAAGATAGATTGCTAAAAACTCGGTTAAATATGATTTCCGATATATTGCCACATTTCGCAATAACTGTTGCACTCGTGGACTCAATGTGTTTTTAGATTAACGCTTAATATGTAATTATACTCGTAACTTAAATATTTATGTCGTTGGTAAAATACAAATAAATTTTACTAAAAGATACATGCGGGTGCCAGAAAAAACAAATCAATCATTACACAATTCTAAGAAAAATTGAGTTAATCAAAAAAATATTGTGAGAAAATTTAAATATATTGTTCGGAGAAACAACTTTAAATTATACTATTAGAAAACGTAACATCATGTCTGTAATTGCCAAAGAGGTAGGCAGAGCAGTGAAGCATATTCCCACATTTACAAGTCACTTTTACGTTCCACCATAAGTCTGGGCACAAATTCAGACTCCGAGCCGCTACTAAACATTTCAACTAGAAAATTTAAGTTAGGCTCTTAATTAAATAAATAAAATGCTATTAGATCTGGGATTCGAACTCAGGACATCTCAATCAGCAGTCGCGATTGTAGCCACACGACGAACGAGGCAACTACGAGTAGTTTTACTACCAAGAATTTTTTTCGATATATGAGTATATGACAAACACATTGTGATCAAATAAATTAGTTTTATTATTTTATTTATTTATTCTTTATTGCTTACCTATAATTAGGTTACAAAGGGCGGACTTAATGCCTCATGGCATTCTCTACCAGTCAACCCAGATATATATGTTCAGCCGAGCCTTTTACGGGGTAGATAGATTTTAATTTATTTAATTGTAAGAGCGTCGACTTTGTAAAGGAAGTGTTCTACGAAACCGGCGTGCACGTATAAAGAATGTAATGAGTGTAGAAAAAGGGCGGAAGGTTTGGCACTCGGTCACCCTGCTTACCCCACGAGGGACCTGCCGTGAAGATATTTGTACGTAGTGTTCAATTGTAATTATAGCTATATAAGATCTTAGTTCATAATATGTTCCAAAAAAAAATTCGCAATGTAATCTGCGTTGCTGGAACTAATACATTAATTAATCCAAGGCTAACTAATCAATTCTCATTTTATTTTTATTAGTTTCATGTTTATTAAAAGAATTTTTTAACACTCACTCTCTGTGCTTCATGTTCTAAAGTTAATACGGTATAAGGCAGTATTTTTTCCCTGTTTGTTAAATATCGGATTACGAGCAACAGAGATTGAAGTACAATCTAATTATAACGCTTTATGTAAACGAAGAGTCAATACCGCTTTTTGTATATTGAGGCGTAATCTTGACTGATCCGTTGGTCGTGTTGGTTGCAAACGTAACCGCCAATCGAGAGATCCTGGGTTCAAATCTCTATTCAGGCAATACCGGATGTTTCTAACTTAGATTTTCTAGCTCTGGCTTGGAGTGCCAGTAGATATGTGCCCGGTGTATGGCAATAGGCTCACCATCTATTCCATCGTGGGACTTAAAAGTAACTGGTGAAGCGTGGGACTGTACTCCTCTTCTTGCTTCGGGGAGTACAGGCGTGATGTCACGTTTTAAGCAAAATCTCTACATTATGAGACATTTTTTCTTAAATGATTCATTATTGTTTAGTGCATATTTAATATTTATTTATTTATCCTTTATTGTTGTAAATAAAGGGCGGACGTAATGCCAATTGGCATTTTCTACCAGTCAACCCAGGTGATGACGAAAAGTAGAGGTAGACACCTAATCCATTCAATTTCCAAAAATAATACTAATAAAAAAAAATATTTAGTCGGTACACATAGTAATATGACATTTTTTAGAGTTGCTCATAAAACATATTTCATTTCTATTAAGTGTATTGTGTACTTCATCCTAATATCATTACGTCAGGTTCCTTACGAGGTAAGCGGAGAGCTCAAACTTCCAAATCTCAGTTCTTCCAGATCTGAAGTGCTTCTTCTACTTTAATCACTGTATCGCCCGCCAATTTTGAGACCCCGCATCCTGTATCATCCAGGATCCAATCTATTAAGTCGATTAAGGCGAGCCTTGTTGTTCCTCGGTACCTGCGTCCACCAATGCACTAGTTATTATGTAGGAACCGGGTTAACTAACTGTGAATCGACTGGTTTCGAACCTATACGAGGTCCAACTTTTTCACGACGATGATGTCGCTGTGAGGACTTCCACAGAATAACAGTCGTGTCGAATACATTCGAATGTCAAAGGAAAAGTGAAAGCTAACAAACATATTTGTACATCAAACATTAGCGAACCTGACAAGTGTAGAACCATTTATGTAAATTCACCATACATGTTTTCTTTTCACTTGTTGAACGCTATTATGAGAGCTCCGTAGAAGATTGAAGTCCAATACAATTATGAGGAGGCTCGGGTAAACGATGGGTTCGAGTTGAGTGGCTTCGTTTTCGTGCGTTCGAGAATTTTATCGTGTTATATGGAGAAAGAATGTTCTATGTGCTCACGAAGTTTTTATCTGTTTATCTTTGCTGCTCTTTAACATTGGAAAGAGAATGAGTGCCTAAAGATAGTCTTTAGGCACCCATTCTTAAATAAAACATGAGCCATTTATTAATGTAAGAAGTGGAAAGAAAACTTTTGTATTTTAATGTATGTAACAGTAAAGTTTGTTATTTTAGTCTTCAGGATAATAAATTAATTTAAACTGCCTAACATAATTGTGGTATAACATTTATTATTCTTTACAAAGGTAAGGCTATGCTCGGTACAGTCGCAAAGACAAGCGGTACGTGGGATTTAATTTCCGTTTGCATAAAACAATGCTTTTGTAACATTCTTATTTTGCATTTTTATAAAAGTAAATACAATGTTAATGTGTAGTTAGTAACAGAGAATAAAATATATATTCCTCAGTTACATTGTTATTTTAATTTAGAAAATTTTATGCGTGTTAAAAAAGAGGTAATACATACGTTGGCTGTAATGGTGGATAAATAAATTTATGCATAACTTTAGTTACATCAGTCCGTGTCACAATCATGTGAATGTAAGAAGCACTTCATATATGCAGTTTTTAAAACAACCTGTAAATCAGCGCTCGGATTTCTTGTTTGATGAACTAGAATTACACTTAGTTAATTTAGCCATGGATGAGGAACAGGTGACCACCGACCAGGTGGTACTTACCAAAGTTCAACATAGTTTTGTCTTATAGTTGATGACAACAGCCTACAGAAAAAGACCTTAAGCGTAATCATTCTAATAGGAGGGCCTTGACCGACAATGGAACGATATAAGATTTCATAATAATGATGATGATGATAGAAGTATTAGGTTTTGTACTCATAATAATAATAACAATAGTGTAACAGCCCCACGAGCGTTGTAAGATCGTTAAATTTTTATGAAAAAAAAGATAGCTCCAACTCGAGAGCAGGAGTTAAATTACACGACGCCTCCTGAAAACGCCTTTTTAAGGCTGCGTAATTAAGAAATTCTCTTCGTTACCTTCGTCTAGTAAATCAGGGGACTTACAGCGTGAATTATGGAAGCGGCAACTTGTTTTGCCAACGAAACCTACCAAGTTATACAACAACTAAAAGTGATTATGCACTTGCCAACGCGGTTCAGTGTGGCGAACGGCTAGCCGACGCGGGTTTACGTTAACTAACCCCTATTTATCCCCAAAAATACCAGCGTTGCATCTATTTGTAACCCTAAGCAAACATGGTGAATTGCTCGTTGGTCGTGTTCATGGCAAGCGGGGTCCTGGGTTTAAATACCGAGACGGGATTATTGGATTTTTCTAATAAAGTTTCTTGTACCACCAGTCGGTGGTACGTACAAGACTTCGGTACACTTCGGTAGTCTGCTGTTTCTGTAACGACGAAAATTGTATAAAAATTTAAGTGTTATCTTATGTAATATAATAATTTTAATCTTATTTATTTTATTTCTCTTACTTCTTTTACTTCTTTTTCAGCACGTGTTGATATAGGTTCAGGTCGATATACAATAGAGTTTACAAATTTCAACATACACAGTACCTACCGATATCGTCCCCACGGATTGTCGCGGACAACATATTACAAATTTAACAGCTGTTCCCAATGAAACTCGATAGTGTAAGATTTAATATAATGAATAATACCGATTGTATTACTGAATGTTTATATTAAAATTAAATATATTCATGCGTTTGATGGTTTTTGTATAATAAGTTCATGTCTATCCATTAACACAATAATTTTATTGATTTTTTTAGTAGTAATAAATACATGGTCCGATCATATGATGTATTATAGCTTGAAATATGATTTTAAGAATTGGAACTTAAAATTTAAAATAAAGAATATATTTATTTTAAAATATTATAATCTCTAGATAACAACGTCTACGTGCACGATTTTTTTCTTATACATACATATATATTTTTTTTAACTTTTAATCTCGTTTTTGATTTAAATTTAATTTAAATTAAAGTATAACCCGCAAGTGTAACCCGATGTACATGCATTATTTTACGAGTACATACATAACGCACCGTTTATAATCTCATTAAAATATCACCTGTCAGTTCCGGTACGTCAATGACGTTATAACCACAACCGTGTCGGTCAATGTACACGCTCTCTAATCTAAATTAAGTAATTGAGTCTTATCAGCTTTAAAAATTCAGCATCTTCCTAAAAGGCTGAAAACGGAGTAAAATTAAGTTTATCTTATGCTCGGCGACATTGAACAATTAAGGCAGTCAAAAACCTTGATAAGAATCAAATTTAACGAAACGTTTTAAGGGCTTACTTTTTTCCTAAGCAATTATATTATACAGTTCATTATCTTCCTATCTTAAAAAAATTAAAATTGGGACCCTATTAAAACTCCTGAAATAACTAACAATGATGTTTCACGTAATTGAGAATGAAAAGAAAACCCAAGAATTGGGTGTGACTATGGTTCTAACAATTCTTTTGAAATACACATATTATTTTTAGTGCTTTTCAATCAAATACGACCTTAAGATTTGAATTCCATAATTAAGAAAAGGACATTGTGCAATCGAATTGTAAATGCGAGCCTAAGAGTAGCTCTAGTACTAAGATATAAAACGGAAGGTTAAGCCACGATTATCCAAAATATGTATATGCACCGCATAAATCAACAACTATTAATAAAATATATTCCTTACCGTCGTACCTAATTATTAATTATGCATAAATCACGAAATTTATTCGAACATTCGCATAAATAAACAATCACAAACAAACACAATCAGAATACACGGTACATACGAATAAATGCTCAAAAATTATTATTCAATTTTGAATTGCGGAAACGCTAATAATGCGATAACAGACACATGTGTCAGTTCGACATGATTGTATCGTCAATTTGAATACGGCTCGCAATAACTAATTCGCAGTTTAATAGACACAGGTGCGCTTGACTGTACCCGGTGCAATGGGCGGATAAATGTTTATGTGATTGACTGTACTGTTACCGAAAACGTGTTTAGTTTGTAATTGGCTCATTTATCGGTATTGCTTTTACTAACTTTAATAGATAAGTATTGCTGTTGTTGTTTTTTGTTTTACAGTCTACATAGTAATACGTGAAAACAATTTGTAACCCTTTTTGTAGCATATTGAAAAGACAGAAGAATCTAAGATTTCACATTGTTATAACGTATCCAGAGCTAACGTGCTTCTTCTACCGTTCGTCACTCCCAGTCAAAAAAGTCATTGGTAAAAATATAAATTCAATTAACGCATGATTCCAATCAGTTATTAATTACTCCAGTGTCGTATTCCAGGCACATGGAATACCTACGCTTTGCGTTCCATTCCGCGAGTTGAATTTTAATTTGTGTTCGTCTCTTGATGTATGAGCGTGACCTGTTTAAGTGGCCCTTTTTTAAAACGGACGAGGAAATGTACTTTATTATTGCGTATTAACTTTTTGTATAGAACATAAAAAATACAGAGCATTAATATAATGTAGCTTAGCACCAAAGTTTCAATATAGTTCAGTAACACCGGAACATCTGTGAAACTAATGACATAACATACAAGTCATGACAAGATGCGAGGTAGCGTGACATCACTCCTATAATCTCTGTACAGGTAGGTAGAAAAGTGCAGTACCCCGATAACATAATTTTTTTTTTATTTAACAATTAATACAATATAATAAATTAATCTAATTTTGTTACGTAATAATTTAAGGTCCATAGTTTTAGTGTTATCGGTGTTTATCGGGTGTGTCAGAGTCGAGTAGTGCCTATAGCGTTTGACATTATCAACAGGTTTACCAGTATCATCATTAGATCCAAACTTAGGCAAAGCCTGTACTATGATAATGCTGATTTCTTGGGTACTGGCACCACTAACGTTACCCATTACAACTTCTTCAATTCATTTATAAACTATTACAGTCAATAACTTATAATTTATTTAATGTAACATATTTATTATTTATTAATCGATCGATTTATTATTTATTATTATTTTGCAATGAACATTTTTTTAATATATTCACAGTTGGACGAAATATTACTAAAAAATGAATCGACCAGTCCACGAGGGTTACAATTAGTACAAGATTGATTGAAATTTCGAATATCACAAAAGTACAATCTTTAATACAAGGTCTCCCGTCTCAGGCACATGCAGTCAGTGCTTTCTATTATTTCTATATCTAAGCTATTCCAATTCCAATTAACCAAATTTAACACACTGTAATGAAATTTGATATTAAGCTTTAGAAATC
>DWFO01003121.1:0-12702 GCA_018246595.1 Mimoniades nurscia nurscia | reverse complement strand
CCGGGTTTAAACCCTAGTGCGCACCTCTTAAAAATATGCGTTTTAAATTTAAATATCACTTGCTATAACGGTGAAGGAAAACATCCTGAGGAAAACTGCAAATCTCTGCACAAAAAAAATTATCTGTGTGTGAAGTCTGCCAACTCGCACTTGGCCAGCGTGGCAGACTATGGCCTTAACCCTTCAATTCTGAGACCCATGTTCCAACAGTGGAACGATATAAGGATCGAGAAAAAAAATCAAAGTACCCACAAGAACAGAATATCTCTACAGACAAAAATACATTATAACTAATATTTCAGTTTTATAATTCTGGTTAGCGAAGAGTAGGCACAGGTACAATTTACTTCATAGGCACTAATCACGTAGACACCTAAAAATACTAATATTAATATGAACTCAACAAAACTAGAACATTTATGTTGATCTAATTTTTAACACCAATTATGCGGACGTGCAAGATGTGTACTTTATTCTGAGCTGTTTACGGAGCGCTAGCATTCGGGGTTCTTCAAAAAAAAGCTTGAAAAAAGCTTAACTTCAAAGCCGGTACCGGCGACGCAATATCAGTTGGCCCGCTTGCTCTTTTGCTACGTTCAATGTATAAAAAATGTCTAGATCAGAGCTTACAAGTGTCTATAAAGCTAAATTAATTAACGTACATACATCCAATTATCGCATAGATAAGTTTAATTGATGATAGAAAAATATTTATATATGGCATTATATCCCACATGATAAGTATATAAGTATTGAATTGCCATAGTATATACTCGGAATGAAATGTCGCCTGCTGGTGAATAAAATACTGTATATAGTCAACATATATGTATTTTGTATAGACACTAAAAAGGATACTTTAATACAGAATTAACTTCGGATATATTTCTGTACTGTTACAGTCTGAAATCGTTTCAGTGTTTAATTTACAAAGCAATGTAAAAATAGGCTCAATCCTTGCCCTACGACGTCGTATTGCAGTGGTTGAGTTGCGCGCATGCGCTGTAGGGTTGCTAGTTGTTGTATATTAAATTAACAATAAAAAAATTCGTCGTGAACATAAATGACTTCTATTCATGAATTTTAGAAGTTACATTTTGTAATATATGGAAATAAGCCTGTAAAACATCACAGGTTGCACGAATTAATCATAACTATGTTTTGTATGACCCTTATACTCTTTAGTTATTTATAGGTATACTTTTATGGCTACAAGTTCGAGAATGCCATAATGAGAATAACAGTTGAAAACAAGGAATATTGCTATTTTGCTAAATTGGGAGCTGCATTGGAAATTCTACAGTGGAAGCAAAGATAAAAGTTTTAACGTAGACTATTCAACCTTGAATTTGTTTAATGCTGGCACTGAACCTAAAAAAGATAACAGATAGTGATGTATAAAGAATACAATGTGAAAAATATTAGTTACAGGAACAGTCGAATCTTAGCAATGTAATAGACACAAGCAATAATGCCAAATTCCTAACAGTTACTTTTTAAACGAGAACTGGTACTATTATAGCGAGTTTAAATATAAGAAGTAAAGACTATACGAGGGCCGTAATTGTGGTTCGTGCTACAAGTGTTTTATGACTGATCATGAACTTAAGTATTGAGTTACTTTTTTAGGCGGTAGTATTTATAAACTTTAGGTAGAATGTTATCGTCATAGTGGGAAAATCTTTGTAACTAGCAACTCACTGCCACGTTTGGCGCGCGCGCGAATCGCGCCCTCAAATCAACATGGCGATCGTCCGCGCGCGCCTCGTTTCTACTTAAACAAGCGTTATTCGCACGCTCCGGGGTATCATTACTTTGTGGTTAATAATGTTATAGTGACCAGTGTTGGGTTAGTTCTATTTTCTGTGTGCCGGTGCGTCAATATTGTGTTGCATGAGTGATCACGATGGGGATCTGGCCACCGCTCGCGACGGACGCCATTCGCCGGCCAGCACCGAACAGCTAACGTTAGTAAATTCAATGTGAAAACCTTAAAAAAATCAAACTGACCATAATTAAAATAAAAGTTCTTTAGAAAGAGCTATATCGATTCTAAAGAAAATTTCGGATAGGTCAAATTGTCCTCTAAATATTAATTTAACATTGTATAATGGATTATTAATGAGCTGTCAACCCTAGAGTTTTGAAGCAATTTTTAATAGCTTTGTACAGATACCTACCTAAAAAATTTAAATTAAGAACATATTAATATATCTGCCACACACATTAATATATCTGCCATCTTAATTATCGAATAATTACAGTTTTAAATTAACATGCGATGTGGTGTATAAATATTGATTATAAGATTATGAATATTTAAATCCGAAATATCATCTATATACTGGATAAATTGACTTTTTTATTGTGGCACTTGATGTAGTTCGTGAAGATAGAACGTTGAAGGCAGTATTAAATTTTTAGCTTTTTAGTCTCGTTTCATGCTCGCCTGAAGACCTCTCGTCGTGCGGTACCCTACATAGAAATCTTTTGTTTCAGTCAAGGGGCGTCCATTATTTATACAGGCATAGTAGAACCCATTTCTAAAGTTTCTTTTTTGTGGCTAACCAAATATGCTTTTTCCCACCCCGAGGGTAATTTTTGAAAGGTAACGTTAGATTGAAAGATAAACTGGGGTGGCGATATAGCGGGGGAGCTATTGTGAACCCTTATTTACATTTTTTATATTTGACAAAGAAAAAAAAATAGATTTTAGTATTTTCTTATACTCTGTATTGAGCCATTTAGATTTTAACCAATTAGGTAACCTAATCGTTCAGATTATAAGCTTTCTGATCTGAGTCTGGGGGTGGAACTCACGCGCGCACTTTTTCTTCGCAAAATGATATGCGTTTTAAAGATTAAATATTCCTAACTCGAACAATGAGGGAATACATAGTGATGAAACCTGCAGGCTTTCAAATTTTCCACAGTTATGTTCATTGCGTGCCAAGTGTGTAGATCTGTTTGGCCTGCGTGACTGACTATGGTTTCAAGACTTTTCATTATCATAGGACCCATGCACACAACGGTGGAGCGATATATCTTAATTCTGCACTGAACCGTTTTTGCCTGCGTTTTCGAATGATTTAAGTACTTACCCCCGAATAAATCGAAGTTTATGAAGATATGTCGCTAATCCAATTTCGTACAAGGCCATGCATTTTATAACAGTTTACGTGCATATACATATTACGTGATATAATAACAATAAAACAAAGGAGGCAAAATCCAAAATAAAACTTGCCATACAATACATTACAACGGCGGGCTTAGTGGCGTACCTTGCGGGAGACCTGTGTCCAGCTGTACATTTGATGTCGACTGATGATGAAAATAATGATACGTACATTATATTCTGTCGATAGAATTTGTTCCAAGATTGATCTTTCCCTAGATATTCCCAACGTACAATATTTATATTTTAAGGCTTAAATGGGGATTTTCAGACTACCCTCAAATAAATCTATGTTAATAAAAGTCGCCTAGAGTGCATTTAATTCTTTAATGAATTAAGGTTGATTTCGCTATAAGTTTAATTTATCACTGTTAACTGCCAACGAGATTTATCGATAGAGTCCAAAACTTACATCCAAGTGGATTTCGAAGCATAAGAATAGACTAGAATTTCCAAATGCTGGTCACAACTTCGTGGATAAAGGCATAATATTTTTGTCTTTATCCAACTTACTGCATGTACGATACGTTATATCATATGTAAAGTTTCAATATGATTCCATACTCTACATAATTAAATAGAGTATGGGAAGCATTTTATCTTTCACTGGTTTCACGTTTTTATGATTCCTAAAAGACTTTTGTGACTTCGTTCCATTTTCAAGATCAAAATAATAATACAGGTATAATACAGATAGTTTTGTTGATACACAAATTGTTTGATTTCATTACGTTAACAACAGAGAACTTCTTGCAAACTTACATTCCTTATTTTACACTCTTAGGAGATGAATTTCCAATAAAATCTCTCTTCATCGTTTGTTTACGTAAAATAGTGTGTTGTGTAAAATTTCATGTTTCGTCAGCAATATTCGTCTTCCAACATTGCACACTTAGATTTTTTGTCCGCTGTTCTACGCGCGTCTGGAATAAACTACTGAATGGTTCTTTATGAAAAATTACATAGTCTTTTAGTTTATGTAATAGTGAAATAGATAAGACAATGAATGTTTTTCTATTGATTTCAATCGGTAAAAGTTTAATTAAGCTGTCTCGTTGGTCATCTTGGTTGTAAGTGCGACTGCCTAATGCCTAATAATAATAGTAACAATATCACACACGGCCCGTACAATGATTTCCAATGACGTAAAATCGACGCTATGTAAAACCACGCACCTAATAAACTTATACATACATAGGTATGATTACATACTTGTGTAGATAATCCGACACCCAGACGCGTAACAAATACGCGCACTCATTACACAGACATTTGCCCTAGATGGGAGTCGAACCGACAGTCCGTGACTCAGAAAACAGGGTCACTGGACAAACCTCCCCGCCGAGGACAAATAGATTCGTGATGGGCATGGATATTCTGTCTGTAAAGTTATCTACACGTATTAATTAAATGTCATTTACTATGGCGTAAGGCAGGATTTCATCAGACAGATTCCTGTTGGAATTAAATGGCAGTGTGCGAATTCTTCCAAACAAAATTCCGAAACCCTCCAATAAAAAACCAACCAGCGATTTTATTCGCCCTCAAAAATAAATTATTTCGCTACAATCGTCCATCCCTAATCACGCGCTATAGGGATAAAAATTGTTCTAAAAACTGTATTATTCCGTAGATCAAGTTCAAACCATCTTCATAAGTAACCTAATGAGCGCTAGTCCCGGCTATAATATCAGCACGATAGAGCCATTAGGAATCATCGAATTATCTTTGGCTACGGAAAGCAACTATGCAAGCCCGCCACGCCAATTTACCACAAAATCGATTCAGCAGTTATGACGTCACAATGTTCAGTCAAACGAATTTTCTATTACATTAATTCTGTTCATCCATCTGCCAGAATTTCGCTTCATAGATAACTACTACAAATCTTAAATTCTGCAAGTTAACCTGATAAATTAACTTTGGGTAATTAAGTGTCACTGATCCCTAATGCTCTGTTCAACGGAAGATATACAAAGTCGTGAATTTTCACTTCCGATTTCTGCTAGTTGGCTATTCTCATTTCATATTTTCATATAACCATAACGAAGCACGAAGAAGAATTAGTAAGCAGTGGAAATTTACAACAGTTTGGTGGACAATTAGTTAAATTGTAAGGGTACTTCGCGAATTAATAAACACAGCACAAAGTTCCTGACCTGAATTATTACAAAACGTACGATGCTTGCACAGTCATCAAAGCACAACAACGCTAATGGCAAATTTTCATTATGACACTTAAATAAATGCTACGGGTTTTTTTCCACCGAGTTTGTTCCCGCGGCGTACCTACCACATCTACGTAGTGCAAACAACATGCAAGTAATCTTATCAGTATGGTTGTGTTGTTCATCAGTTATCTTATGGCGAAAGAAAAGATACTATGAACATCACCTTCATCATCATCATCACATCAGCCTTTGCCGTTCCACTTCTGGACATAAGTCTTTCCCAAAGTGTGTCACTAAACTCGGTCCTCCGCGGATCTCATCATTTAGTCGATTGAGCGTTTCATTAAATGTTTTCTATTTTTCAGTGATTTTTCTGTTGTCAAGATAAGTTGGTTGTCTGATAAAGAGGAAAACAGATTAAGATATATATATGTACATTTATTGACGACTAGCGTGTCGCGCGCAACTCCGCAGCTCAGAGTTTGATTAATTCAATCCACTCTCATGCATAATTCATTTGAGACTTATACAATGGAATTGTAGTACCTCCGAACTTTCTACATTAGAGGTTAACATAAATACATGTGTTCAGCGTTGACTTATTGTTCTGTTATCGATCAGGTGTAATTTATGTTGGAAAATAAATTGCCTATCAAGGTAAACATAGTGTTAACAACTGTCTCAGTTTGGATTATTATCCAACGTTTAATAACAATAGTTGGTAGCGCTTTAAATTTAAGATATATGTTACTGGCATGCCGTGTCGCAGGTGTAATGGACATCCATGTACATATGTACGATATATATGCATATAAAGTGCTTACATCAGACCACGAACTATTCATCATTCATGACGGGAAATTGAACTAGGAACTATTTACACAGTGTTGCTACATATGCATGTTCAGTTTCAAAAATGGCATACGAAAATACAACACATTTGGCATTATGTGAAGATACTGAAAAGTACAATAATTTTGATCAAGATAAGTACAACTTTACTGTAAACAGTTCAAAATATGCGCCATATCAAGGTGGATGTTAAAAATAGAGATTTTAAAAAGCTTTCAGAGAATCGAGAATAACCATTCTGCCCGCCCGTTCTGGAGCAGTTTCATTGAATAAGCAACAAGATTTTCTCAGTGACTGGTGAAATCCGAGCCCAGCTGTGGAATAAAAAAAATTACGAGCATAGTTCCTTTTAACATTTTTATAGCAGCAATCCGACTACATCCATGATAATAGCCATTTGTATCCACGTTCTGATATACCGGAAATACCAATGACCGCCGCTCGCAAACTCGACACTCTAAGTGTGGACTAGCTCGGAACGCTGCATGTCTCAATATGTTTACCCACAAATAGGATGTGACATCGCGAACATGACACACACGTAACAGCAAGTGCCGTGTCTGTATTATGCTAATGTGTCACCCAACGCCATCTTGATATACATAGGCAAATCCTTAAAACTTGAAAATTGAAAACCAATTACTTAATGAGATGGAATATTTGTAGAACGTTGTTGTGTAGAATTTAACTGGTAATTTATAATGTTTAACAAATCAACTCCATCATCAACGGGCCTCATTGTCAGTGAGCTGCTTAACGTAGGCTTTCCCGGAGGGGTTTTTGCCCATAATGACGACGTGGAGGCATGCGGATTGGGCATTGCAGGGCACACCTCGCACCGCCTACGCTGCCCGCCGGCGGTCAGGGCATTCAGCCCTGCCTAGTTAGGTTCGATTCAATAATTATAGGCTCCATCGTGCCTATGTAGTTGAAGGTATATAGAAAAGCATCCAAATGCAGCATGACTAGGTACATTTTCCATGTTAGCTCATATCTGGCTATCCCTAAAAATCAAATTGGAATATACACCTACCTCGTGTGTTGTCTAAGCTGGCTTATATAGGAGTCATAAGGTTTTCGAAATCGCCGTACTTGTGTGTAAAGAATGATGACTTTAGAAAAAGTACGTCAGTTCGACAGAGACAAACATACTTTTCACCCGACGCTCTTTATTTATGAAACTTTATTCGCTCCCTGCCGACCCCGTGACGATGTAATAATGATAATACCAATATTGTTTTTAAATCTTTGTTTTGGTTGATTGTTTTGGTTCTAGTATGGTCGTGTCACAGTCTTCACCAACCACAACTGTCACTCTTCTTCACTAACCGTCCTATCGATCCACTGTTCGGTACGGGTCTTCGCTCAAAATGAGAAGAATTGATGAGATTGTTCGCTACGATTGTAAGGTTGGCAGATTTCACAATCTATGGAGAACATTATGGAGGCTTCCACGGTGTGCTGGTTTCCTCACGATATATTCCTGCAACGATAGGGCAAGTGACATTTAATCAAAATCGCACACAGCTATGTAAATAAAGTGCTCGCAAGGATTCGAAGAAAGAAATTTGGATTTTTTGGCTTTGAATTTGAATGAAAAAATCACTCTGTGTCACACAACTTTGCCTAACCCAAAACTTATTGAGGGACTGATATTTATTTTGTACTAGTCGTCATAGTTGCGGACCATCGCCGAGTGGAATTATCTGGAGAGGCCATACAAGATGTGACGAGAGATCGGTTTGAAAGACTGAAGAAATGTAAAAAACAGTGAAAATGAAGAGCTTGGTGGCCTGCTGTTGGAGACGACTACGTCCAATAATGCACCGGAACTGGTTGATGATGGTGATTTTGTTGAGTGTATAGGGAAACTCACGATCTAGAATTTTCCGCGTACATGACGCCACGACAGCGGCGCGAGCTGGCACCCCGCCAGCCCAGCGATGACAGAATTCAATATTGTTGTAACACAAACATTGTTTATTATGCAAGCGTTTCTTATACAATGTTTACGTATCCCCCTAGATCTGAGGATAAATTGATTTCGTAATGTTACGTCGCGAAACGCCCGTAAAGGATTAACGGATGTAAAATTCGAAGTCACAAATTTGTAGCCCATTCGTCATATTTATTGAACAGTATGCAAGGGCGACTCGTTCATATGGCGTACTTTTATAAACTTTGCGCACCGTGTATTAAAAAAAAATCAATAATAACATAGACGTCAAAAGAAACTCGTATATTCGAAATCGATGCGATCATTGAAAATTTCTAGTCATTATCTTTGTTAAACTTGTGATATTAAAAGGAAAATAATTGCTCATATTCTAGGGAAATTTGTGTGTTTTTCTTATGTCTGTCTGTGCCGTTATAGCTTGTAAACGAATGAACAGATTTTGATAAGATTTTATTACAGCGTTATAATAATATTGTTACTGTTATTTCCATTAAAATAGCATTTTACGGTATCAAAACCAGATCAGAAATCAAAATACGAGAAATATAATAACCGATTCAGTACTTAAAATGTATTATTGGTGAATACCTCAACTCGGTGGGGCATGGGGCTGACTGATCTGCGTCGTGGCGCAGTAAGAATACATTCCCCGACCCCGTGTCGGGATACAGGGTGTCGTAAGAGGCGACTAAAGCCGGTATGCTGTGGTCTGCCTAGACACAGCTACATGCCTTGGCCACCTATAGGCAGTAGATTAGGCGGTGCCAGAGGCATAGCTTTTCAGGGGAGGGTTACGTCCAACAGTGGACTGCATTAGGCTGGTGATAACAATAATGATGATGATGATGGATCAGTCAGCAGTCTTGTATATTGACGCTAAAATATATCAACAAAGTGATGAACGCAGGGGAAGGACGTCAGATCTGTAGGGATAGCTAGTGATATTTAGGGCTTTCTACCCAGCCCGTAAGGGATCTGGTGTTATAACGTAAGAACAATGGGCAATTGGCGGAGAGAGCCAACTTGGTTTATGTTGACGCGGGACTCAAGTTTTGTAGCGGCTGAGATTTTCGATCCGTTCATCCACAATCAATCCAATGAAATGTACTAGTGCCGTATCCGGCTAGAACTCGCCAGGCCATCCCGAAAAACGACACGTGAGTTAAATCGTTACATTTTTAATCATTTACTGCAGACGTCATTAGAAACGCCAAGTATTAATAGGAGATCGCTCTGCCAAATCTAACCAAATCGACTCTTTCACTCTTTGGCTAGCATCCTAATCGTTACACGCCGAGATTCCTATTGGATATACCTACACGTGGACTGTACTTTACATACATTATGTATATGCATAAGTATGTATGTATTTAAGCGCAAGTAATATTTTATGAAGACAATGAAATAAGCGAATTATATTTTAAATGCTCAAAACATAAATTTTGTTTGATTTTTAAATGGTTGTTTGTAATTATACATACAGATATAGTCACGCCTATTTCCGTGAAGGTGTAGGCATAGGTATGTAGTATATTCTCGCAATTCCCTAGTTGTGTTATTCGTCTCAGTGTTGAATAGCGAGTAAGCCTATTCACTGAGCACAAACAGACACCGTATCATTACTCTGAATTTCAGGTTAAAAATTTCAATAATATCTTGCCCAACTCCGGAACCGAACCCAGGGCTTCTTAATCAGCATTTGCCAATGCAACTACACTATCGAAACAGTAGTAAGAAAATTAAACTAGTTTCAATTTTCTACTCCACAAATTGTTACTATTTTTATTCACTCAAGATTACTAGATATATTTTAATTTTTAACATTGATTTGATATATTATGGCTAGCGCTCGGGCGTGTAGGATTCCTCACGATAATTACATTAAATACTAAGTTTTATCTTGGTTGCAACTAAGCAGTGACTAACTATATAAGTTTTTATTTATAAATTATTACCTCATAAAATGTTCCCTTAAGTCGCTTCATGTCTATAGCAAGAAGCCATCATTTCACACAATTTATTTAAGTTTATTGGATTCGTTTGATTTCATGACCGAAAAAACAAACATGTAGATATTCATTTCATTGTTAGATTATTGTCATGAAATATGTCTCCATAGCAAAATCCTCAACCCACATATCGTATAGATTATAATCTAATAATATTGATTGATTCGTTTTTAATTGAAAAATAATGTTACATGAATTCTTTTCTCTTACTTCTTCACTGTTTAATGCAGTGGTTTCGTTGGCATCCAAATTCACCAAATATATTCTTTGCAAAGCATTCTTTTCATTTTATTAAATGTTTGTTTCAAAAAGTCCATACTACGCTGTGTTAAATGAATCAACGCCCCGACGTTCAAATCAAGCTCGATTATCCAATCCGTTCCTGCGGACATTCGGGGCGAAACTAACAGTTCAGAGCCGGGATATTTCAGTGTGTTAATCAACTATGCGTCTCGAAAGAGCGTGGGAATCGGATGGAGAGCTTTTCGCTTACCCAGAAATAAGTTTACATCATCATGTATCGGTTGAAAAGGGAACTTACCAGAATGGTGAAAATAACATACCCATATTTGTGTTAATGAACGAAATTTTTTAATTGAACGTAAGTAAGGAAGTATGGAGTAATATAACATCACGCCTATATTCCTCGAAGAAACGTGAGAGTGTACTACAATCTGTCTATCTGTTTGGGGATATACAGGCGTGTGTGGAATATAACAAGTTGTGATAATGGTAATTCTTATCTATGTATTTTACTTTACTTGACTCTTCTTCTTCCGATTTTCTTCTCTTCTCGCACTCCTAAGTAACAAATATTGTGTTATGTTAGCTTCCTAAGTTCTCCGCTACGCGTCCTGGCGAAGAATTGTTTTTTGTTTTCATTCTTTTAAGAATGATTTCCAAGCTAAAGACTTCAAATTTAAGTGTCTCCCATTGGTAAAGTCAGATTGATAAATATTCTTGAGCTGAAATATTAATTTTAATAAAATTATATTGACGTAATGTCAACTGGAAACTGTCGTATTGTCGAGTTTACATTTCTCACCATCACCAAAAGTTGACTGGTAGAGAATGCCACTAGGCATAAAGTCCGCCTTTTGTATAATGTACCTTGTATTTAGGTTGTACAATGAAGGGTAAATAAATAAGTTAATAACAAATAAACTGGCTTATAGATAGCAAGTATCTATTTTAAAAGGCTGTTTGGGTATAGCTCAGTCTTAGCTGGTCAGATGATTGTGTGTGAATAGTCCCAAGATAGCATTTTCCGTCTTACGGAAGCACAAGTCCGCCGGACGTGACGTCAGCTGCGTAACTCGTACTTCCGTTAATTTATTTAAAAAAGGACGAAAGACATTTTTTAATTTACAAAGTGCGCAGAGCGTTTGGACGTGTTATCTATCAAAGATTAAAAACGGGTGAACTGACGAAAGAAAGAATTTATTTATTTCTTTCCATTCATTTATTTATTTCCCAAGGTTAATATTAAACTTATTTATTGCACATATCATAATAATGAGATGGATAGAAGAACGAATGTAACTTTTAACACTATTTTTTTTTCTTCTTAATCTCACTTTAACATGAGATGTTAGTAAGACATTACAACAACTCATTCACGACTGGTGTCACATCTCAAATAGAACGGAGTTTATATGATAATTAGTGCGATTACAAGACGACTGATAAACACACATACATATTAAATAAATAAAAAGATCCAGAAGGATTATATTGAAATATTCCAAATCTTCCAAGTGCACGGATAAATATCTTTAAAACTATAATACGTGTTCGCGTGTATCCTTCACTGGGTCAGCGGTTCCGGGAATGGTGCCAAGCGTCAGGCTTAGTCCGCGACGCCGGCCTGTCTGATTCGCCGCGGCGAAGGTTGCGCGAAGCCTCTTGATCGAGTTTATCTACTCCAAGATTTTGGTGAACGTATACCTAAGGAAGGCCTGTGTGTAGCAGTGGGCATCCAAAGACTGATGAACGGATGGATTATCTTCAAAGCAGCTTTCTGTATCCGCTAAAGATCTCATTTAATATGTCAGATATTGGCTGGCTGAGTCATAAGCCTCAGAAACCGACATGAATGTATGAAGAGACGGATGAATGTCAAAGAAGCGCGCTGAGTCTGTAAGAATAGATATATGTAAAGTCAGTGCTCTCCGCCTACCTGGTAAAGCGTATTAGTCCAAAAATAATCTTACCAACAGAGGTGACAATACCTACGCAAAAAAACCGCATGACCGCATTAACTGAAGTAAATGTTTGCTCATCTCTTTTACTCGTAGAAAAATATCCAACATGAATATGCTATGAACAATGTTAAAATATACATCATCTAAAATAAACAATACTCGAGGCCTTAGTGTACTCATAGACTCTCAAACTGACTTTTTCTGATCATGTCGATGCTATTACCTCTAGAGCCTTTAAAAATCTTGGTTCTGTATTGAGTTAGTCATCCTTTCACTGACGTAAGTTGTATAACTACTGTTGTTAACGTAACTTCACGCCTGTAATCCCCGA
>DWFO01003120.1:0-12702 GCA_018246595.1 Mimoniades nurscia nurscia | reverse complement strand
TGCAACATGTTATCCCAAATTAGGAGCTTCATGTAAATGTTCTTGGCGTTGTGAATTAGGGCCAATATAAGTACAATGTTCAAATTTCTCAATATTAAACGGGAGTCCTATTCATTTGCATTGATGTCCTATTGGACGCATTATTATGCTAACACGTTACCTATCAACAGTGAATTTAGTACCACTGATGGTTCGAAATTCCAACATTATACCTCTACCCGAACTGTGTTCGTCGGTATAAAAGTTAAATTATGAATTATATATTGCAGGCCCCAGCGAATATGAATACTGTGATGTATTAATAACGTGATAATCCGATGACAGAATTATTCATGTGAGTTCCGCAAAAGTTGGCAAAACGAAACGTTGTCAGCTCGAGAGGCGTTAATTCGGTGACATGACAATCCTGAAATATTGAGTTACTTAACTGTGACATACACATAAGCAGTGGTGCGGTAGCCCTGTTATTTTAAGTTTGGAACTCTCACTAATTGTAATATAATGATACAATATAGCGATGTAATACAAGATTATATTATAAATATATCCTTGTATAAATTCCTGTGATTTAACGATATAATATTATGTCTATTTACGCAGTCTACATTAAAAAAGTAATAACTTAGCAGTATTTTTGATGACATTTTGCGGTATAATTATTAATTTTGCGCTATAGGTGCTGGCGAAAATCCTATAAACAAACTTCCAGCTCCTATTCATAATGTTTCTATACCCATGTCACGGCTATTGAATGTCAGGTTCCTTTCTATCGTATTTCGAATTCTCTAAGAGCGAGCGAGACAAATATACGCGCGGCTTTTCAACGTTTATGAATAACCGTAAGTAATGGTAACAAGTATATAATTAAGTTGCGTTTTCTTGAAATATTACTAACGGCACCGCAAATAATGGACACAGAAACGAGACCGGGCCGTAAGGTATTGAAGAAATGTAAAGAAGATAAACTATTAGTGGCCAGGGCTTTATATGAGTCTATATACTGAGGTCTACATTTCAACAGTAGACGTTTTTTATCTATTGCCAACAAAATAAATGATCCTGTATATTGTGTTTGGAATTGAATGAAATTTTCATAAAAGAATTTCAGTTCAGCATAGAATACTTTATTTTGTGTTCGTTATTGAGGTCTATGTATATAAGTAGGAACTTGCATGTTCCGAATTTTGACAAATTGAAAGCGAACTGTCAAGTTAAACAAATCTCTTGGGGCAATGGACTGATAGTGCTGGATTTTTATAAGCGTTTCGATGCTTCAGTGCATAATTAAATTTAATATCGGCTTAACTTACTGTGTTTCCGGATAGTCCATTAATTTTGAAAATTCGGGGGCTCTGTTCATGAACTCGGATACATGTACACCTGTACACTACAAAATAAAATTCTTAAATAAATATTTGATTTATTAACGATTAATATTTAATCATAGCTGTCACCTGTACACTAAAAAATTATATTCCTAAATAAATATTTGATTATTAACGATTAATATTTATTAATAGCAGTCACATATTTAGATTAAGTAGATATCGATTTCTTCTATTCGATTCGAGCTTATTCTATCTTCAACGAAGTTATTATGTATATCAACAAAACCATCGAAGTAGCTACCAGTTATTTAACTATAGATTTTTCCAAAGCTCAAACAATCGCAAGCGTTAAAAGTAATATTAAAAAAAGATTATATCACTTAAATGTCACATTACTTTATATACATATTTTCCCATTGAGTTTCAACGCGACTTTTTTAATGGCGTCCGATAGTCGGCGATAATGACGACTAACGGTGTATAATAAAATTTTATGTAATGCCAATCTTTGGCAACCGCGCCATATGCATATATTTTTTTAACATCGGTATTGGACAATGGTTCCAGTTTTTTTCATTTTTGTAATGGAACCCAGCAACTTTTATTAACATCAATCCTATATTCTCTTGTGATCCTGGTGAATTATTTACTGTATCTAATTCCTAATGTAATTATTATAATTTTTTAAAACAATGTTGACTGTTTTTTTTTCGTTTTTTATCCTTTTGCTTAATCGCGTCTATGAGTCACAGTCGATTTCACATGGGGAATAAGAGACCAAAAGTGAAATGCCTTTTTTCTTAGTAAGCCTGACAACCCTGTCTCCCGGTTCGGAACAAAAAAATGATAATTTTTGTAATATATAAGCGGTGAATAAGCAATGTCTATCAAATCCCCTTGGATAGCATAGTCTTTTCATTCTGAGAGACGGTCGGTTTGCAACACTGGAACCGATTTTATAATACCAATATAATATGTAACGCACGTAGTTTTTTTTAGGAAATGGAATGACTGAAAAACACGTTGCATTTCATAACATTTTGTAAAAGTAAACAGTCAGATACGTGTTTTTTTTAACTTTTTTTTAAACGTACGCTACAAAAATAACACGTACTGAAAAAAAATTAAGATATAACTACCCGGGCTGTAGTGTTCTCTGTAATATATGTTCTATTAAAATTCCGGGTATTGCGTTTAAGGAAAAACATGTGCATGGAACGTTTATATAACAATATGTAATAAAATGTTATGTAATGCCAGCCATTGGCACCCGCGCCACGCGTGCTTCGGAACCTTTTACGACTAATTTAAAAACCGCACATTACCAACACACCCGCTGAGTTTCTTAATATTCCCTTGTGACATCGTTTCATCGCTGCTAAAGCGTTGCAAGTGCTCCATTGTAATAATATGATTAATAAAAACCTCTATGGTGTGTTAAATCTGCTAATTCGCATTTGGCCAGCGTTAAAGTAACAACAGTAAGTAATGTAAAAGTAATAATAGTAATGTAAAATTAAAAACATCGTTCTGGGAAAAAACCCGTATTTTAACAGTGGAACGACGAAAGAGGTAAAAAAAAGGTTTTAATAGTTTTATTACATGATTGAATGATCTGATAGTTCGAACCTGTAGAAAGATGGACAAAATAGATAATAATAGATGCTCTTGATAATGGTCAGATATTCGCTGATGGGGGAGTCAAGAGACTATCTATCTATGATTCTAAGACAACTACATAGTAAAGTTTAGGCACGTTTTACCAAGCAAAAGTAAATCGGCAAATATTGTTATCATTTCTTACATTCAATGGTATAAACATAATTGCATAATTTGTAACGTAACTGGTTAAACGTGCTAAACGATTACAGGTGTGATCTTACATTTTTTTAATCAATCACAAACACAATGTTAATAATAAAATGTTAAAACTTAATTAGTAACATACAATAATATCGAAGAATAAAGTCCAAGCTTGATTGAGCTTTATATATGTACATATGTACCTATAGATAGTTCTTTGTGGTGTGGCTGTCTCTGGAGGATTATAAAAAATCCCAACACCAGGCTGACATATGCACGCGGGGTCGCCGCCCCCTATTCTAGTTAATAATAATAATTTCCACTTACCACATTACAACTAGCGGGCGACACTGTGAAATTGTCACGGTTTTTAATTGGACAGTCGATTAAACGAATTTGCGTTCGCGAGTTTTTTTTTTAGTGACGATAACAATTTTATTACATTAATTTGTGGTACCATTTTATATTCACGTTATTAAATTGTGCAACTATTTTGCTCATTTTAATAACTTATTTAACGACTCGTTGTTTGTGGTGTTGTGGGTGGGTGGTCTAGTGGGTGTTGACAAAAAGAGTAAATAAAACATGACGTCAGTTTTATGGTGTGGCATCAAAAAGTACACACTACAACTTTATTTTAAAGGTTGGTTTTAGTTTTGTTATGTTTGACGATGGTACCTGATTTCTGTTAAATAGTGCACTCAATACATTACACTACATATACATCGTGGGCCTATTGAAGTCCACCGCTGGACATAAGCATCCCCTGAGGGGTTGTGCCATAATAATCACACTGGTCATGTGAGTTGGGGATCGCAGAACACAGTTTTTCGTTCCGTCTACGCTGCTTCCCATTGGTGACCAGGTCATGTACTTGTGCCTAGGCAGACCGCGCCATACTGCGATCCCCAAAACTGGGTCCAGTTGTCTCTTACGACATCCTGTAACCCGGCACGGGGTCGGGAGATGTACTCTTATTCCGCCCTGATATATACATATATGAAAACTGCAAAAACTTAATTGCAACTATTGATATAACATGGAACTTAGAAACAGGAAACACTATGCATAGTAAAATTCTTAATTAAACTTGTAATTTTGCTCACAATCTTAATATACCCGTATCGCCAGCGCACAAAGCAAGATCGCAGCGTCACTTGTGTAAAGTCTAGCAATAATTTGACAAAGAGAATATGAACTAGTGTCGTTCACATTGTGGAAATTTTTGGTTACATACAACTTTATTATTTTCCTTCACTTCGAATTTTATTTTTACAAATATTTAAATAAAATGTTAGACTATATTTACAGGCAAAATCTGTCCCAATTTTTTGTAGCCAGGATTCTTTGTACCGAAAATAAATATGCCGTATGCTAGTTTTTAATGTAAGCTTTTGTATTTATTATTGTAAAATTTATGTCGGAGATATGCTATTGCTCTTTAAGTTTACATTTTCTATTTTAATAAGGCTGCCTGCGGTCGCCCCTTTGTCAGTGCTACTTTTTAGTGCGTATGATATTTTCTCGATGTACGTTAATAGAATATTATACCTATATTATTTCTATTAGCAGCGTTTCGACGAAATCGTGGGTAATAATTTTCGTATATAAAATAGCTGATATTTTCATACCATAACTTTTTCACAATTAATTGACTGCCTCGTTAGTCGTGTTGGTTGCAAGTTGGTTGCGATTGAGAGGCCCTGGGTTCAAATCCCACGTCGGGCACCATTGGAATTTCCTTCCTTAGACTATCCAGTATTGGCTTGGAGTCTTTATACGTGAATGGTGTATGGTAATAGATTCACCACTTATTCCATAGTAGGACGTAAACGTAGGTACCTAACTTGTTAAACGAGGGAGTGTACTACACTCTTCTACCTACCTCTTCGGAGATTAGAGGCGTGATGCTACTATTATATTTGCATTGCATTATTATTATAATGACACTGTCACGTAAGGTTTCTTACGTCATAGTTTGAGAGTGTCTATATCAAATAATAGAACAAGTTTAGTGTGTGTATTGCATTGCTAACTTATCTACTGGTGGCAAGAATGCATTTACCATTTTAACGATTTTTAAGTGTTAAACCATACTTAATTTTGGAGTTTTGTTATAAAGCATTTAAAAGTGCTTTTAAACTGACAACGGACAGCCCTATGTTTTTACGACTATTGAGTTACACATAAGTTATAACATCGCAAACGAGACGAACTAAAGAACGTTATAAACAAAATTTAAAGTTGAAAAGTTGCCAATGTCCATTCATTCTTTGAAAAAAATCAAATTTAAATTCCATCGCACCAACAGAGTAACTTCCCTGAACAATTATCGGAATCCATTGTACTGAATCAGTAAGCAATATGAACCATCACAATAATTGCTATCAGCGTATTAAATATTCAATTGGATGGAACGTGCTTTGTTATATTAAAACTGTAATTATTACAATTAAATTTATGCAGTTGTGATCGGCGTGCACGTGCGGCTAGAGCGGCTGGCGTGCTACTTTATTTGCTCATTGCGAGCGTGTAACATATTCGTACACGGGGGTTGCTAACAATGGATATTGAGGCTCAGTAAAATCCAATTCAATTCTATGTGTCGTCAAAATTTCATGTGATGTCTACAATTCTATTTGACGTCAATAATTCAATGTGACGTCAACAATGTAAAATGTGGTGTCGAATTCTCTACCGATCTTACGAAAACTTTGTGCCTCAGGTTCAGTACAAATTTAGATTATGTGAATCTTTAACGTTTTTTAAGTTAAACGGCACTTTCTGTAATGCTTGCAGAAACCATTGTATAACGTATGTACCTATATAATGCATGCACTTGTCAATCTCTCTTATATACTATGAGGTGATGCGAAGCCTAGCAAACCACATTGAGCCAGCTAGGTGGACAGTGGCCTTAAGCCTTCTTAATATAACAGAAGATCTGTGACCAATACTGCGCCAATAAAGGGTCAATGGTGACCATGAATACTTTAAATTAGAATATTAAACAAATATCGAACGTGGTACTGGTTCTGTGAATAACATTTTGTAAACGTTAAATTTATAATTATCAAAGTTAGTCGAATGCACAAAAAAAGTGTTCTTTGTGCAAAGGTTGTTGATGGAGAGGTATTTCGAGACTAAGAAAACACTTCCAAATGCACAGCAAGCAGATATGAATCTAAGATACGTGCAGATAACTACAGAAGATTCCTGATTTCGGAGAGATTCATCGGATTGGCCACTATTCGTTGGTTTTTAATCCAAGAAGAAGATTTTACAAGCTCTTAGTTGAATTGAATCGTTTCAGCGACTCGAAACATGCTCAAAGAAACTAAAGTTGTAAGTCTATGATAGAGAATCAGGAAAAATACGCAAGAAAAGATTGAGAATTCTAAACAAATTGTTTGAAGGCAATTTAATGCCGGTGAAACTTTGTGCAGTTGAACTCGGATACAAGGAGTCTACTGAAGTTTGAAGCTGAACAACTTAGAAGACTGAGTTGAGATGAATTCACAAATCTCTTCAACTCTTAAAGAGTAAGGTGAGACGGACGTAAGAGGAGCGATGCAAAGGATACAATTTCGTTACGAACTCTAGTTCGAAGTTCATAACTTCTTAAAATTAGCTGAGCTGTCTGAGATAGCTGAGTTTAATAGAAAGACCCTCGAATCCTGTATTTCTAGCGTCGAGCGGCGCTCAGGGCGTTCTAATTAATAAAGTATCCACGTAAACGTAAAAACGTAAAAAAAGTAACGTCACGTCTGTGATCCCGTAGGAAGAGGTAGGCAGAGGAATATAGAACACTCCTACGTTTTACCAGTTACTTTTAAGTCCCACGATGGAATAGGTGGTGAGACTTTTGGTATATACCGGGCACATATCCAGACTCCGAGCATATCCACGCAAGTATCCATACAAATAATAATAATAAACCTTGGGTCGCTTTAATATATGGCCATCAGATCTCACAATAAACGTCAACAGAGCTTGTAGTATGGCAACCATAAGACCGATAAACTACATACATATATACATATAAACATAGCTATACTTAAATATTAATTTTTTTACATCCAGACAGAACAAATACTTATGCTCATCACACAAATATTTGTTCTGGGTGGGAATTGAACCCAGGACCCCCAGCGGTATAGTCAAGTTCACGAACCACTGCCTCAAATACATTTGATAATAGTACAATCTCATTTGCCAAACATTTTATAACATTTCCATTTTAATTTCGAAACTGTTCCAAGAAACGAATATACCGCAAGTAGGCACACATTTATCGAACTGTTTCGGTCTATATTTCATATCCCGCTGCACCCCATGGCACCCCTTGGCATTAATAACATTCACCCCCCAAAGCAACATTTGAGTAATTAACGTCCATATGCAGTCTCACCTGGCTTTTTAATGTTTTAAGTGCATTTTATTAATTAACGGAGCGCCTTAATGAAAATTAATAGCGGACCGCGGTGTAATGTTAATCAGATAAAAGAGCTTTGTTATTAAAATGAGGTAAAAATTCAATTATTTAGTATTTCAAAGACTATTTTTACGATATTATTGGAATATTTACATGCTTAAAACATCGGACAAATAGTCGACATGGCTTATAGAATTGTTAATGACACGACATCAGGTAACATGTAAAAATCGGGTAACTGATGTCCGAAACTCATAGCTTGAATATTTATGTACCTACATACATATATTGTGTGTCCAATCCCGGCTTATGCCTCATAATAATGTATCAACACTAATGTGTCTGATCTATGTATTTTGAGAAATCGCAGTCAACTCATTTTATATTGCTTATGTCAACATAAGCATATAATATGAATATGGAAGAAGAAAGTGATAAATGTGAAATAAGAAATGATCCGTAAATATAGATATTTAGTAATTCGTACTCTCTGTCTACTCCGCAGGTGAACTGGCATGGTGATACATACTAATAATAATAATTATGGAAATCAACTCTTATCTTTCCACTGTTAGACGTGTCTCGTCTCGAAATAAGAAGGGATAAGACTACATATTTTAAATAGCGATAAACTTAAAGAAGCGAGTCAGATCCGTATAGATTTGACAGTTAGAGTTCGCCAATTTGGTACATATTTGCCTAGTTCGTAAGGGTCTTGGCGGGATGATATATTAATAATCTTTTAACTACATCTTTATGTTCAAAACATTCAGTTTGTAGTAGTATGTTGTAAGATATCGGTTTCGAGTGAAGGAAAGTACCTACATAAAAAAAATTCCAGAAAAAATCTTATTCGGAATCGATTTGTTTTTCATTTGGATGTTTATTTGGCGTAAATTCGTCCCGGAAGCCACTGCTTTGGATCTCGGCATGTTAACTTTTCAAACTCAATTTCGAAATAAATTTAAGGAACTTTTAAATTGATAACATTTCGTCGTTATAAATTTTTATCTTTAATGGTTAATGTTATGCCTATTCGTTCCCCAGACATCGCATCGACGATATCTATATGTGATTATTTAGTTGCTATATAATATCCTCACGCCAAATCCTTTAGGAGGTAGATAGAAAGACCTGAGTGCGGAATCTGACATCCGTGACCGTTTAACATCAAATTTAATACCTTTTGTATTAGGCTCCTTATTTGAATACTATTGTGAAATACTGATTTAAAAAAAATTACTTAAATAACGTGTAACTATATCTTGAACATATTTTGATTAGTTGAGAATATCTTAAATTTAAAATCTAGTTGAGCACTTAGATTAATGTATTCATTCATTTTCTATTCAAGATTGAAGTTCACAAGATCGAACTACTAAATGCTCTCAGCGAACTAATTTGAAATGCATTACTGTCACTTAGAACTTAGATGGAATGTTTCTAGTTCCACAAACGTGTCTGTGATAATTGTACGATCTTTCTACTTACACTGTTGGTTGTAGGCTATTGCCATAGTGCGTAATATCGCGTTCCAACGCAGATATTCGCGCTCTGCTTCGAAATGGCTTGATGTTCTGCGAGTATTTTATCTTTGAATATATTTCCTAATATACGAGTACGTAACATCACGCTTCCAATCCCCGAAAAGATAAGCAGAGGAGTACTACGTACCTACGTTTAATCAGTTACGTGTTTAAGTTATAAACATTTGAGTAAATATTTTTAAGCGTTTCAACGTTTCGTTTACAATATTCTCTGGTTTGCTACAATTGATTTCGTGTAGATAAATGAGTTTTAAAACTACAACATTACGGTAATTTTCCACTCGCGAGAGCACCAACTCTAATTACGTTTACATTCAAAGAGTTTATTAAGGAACATTAATAAGAGGCGTATGAAATATTTATGTTTGTATTAATGAATAAAACCCGTAGAATGCAAAGTAAAAAAATTCACTATAAACTACATATTATATACCGGTATCAAAGGATTTTTAAATTTTTTAGATATTGCCTTTGAACTCATGAAAAATTTGTTTTTTGCTTTTTTATACGTTGATTCAGTTTCAATGAATAGTTCGTAGCACGTGTCCGCCATGCAGTGTCAGGTGTATCCGTATGCCTGTACCGATTAATCAAGCTTGCTGGAGCTCAATTTAGACCGTCCGCATGTTCAGTTGTCAGAGGGTTTTAATCAGCTTTATATCTGTCGGGTCACATTGGTTTCCATGATCATTCTGTACAGAGTTAAATGTTTTTTCGACAGCTATGCTTTGGAGTTGCCAAGCTATATTTATTTGCGTTGCGCGACTTTGATTCATGTACAGTAGTTCAGTTGTTCAGTATTCAGAGATATATAAATTATGACGTGTAAGTCAATATTTGTATATGTATGTAACATCACGCCTGCAATCCCTGAAGAGATATGCAGATGGATGTAGAAGACTCCCACGTTTCACCAGTTACGTTTACATTCCATGATGGAATAGGTGATGAGTTTGTTGCCATACATCAGGCATATAATCAGACTCCGAGCCACTACTAGCAAATCTAAATTAGACGAATTTAGTAGTGCCCAACCCGGGAATCGAATACAGGACCTCCCGATCGGCAGTCGCACTTGCAACCAACACGACCAACGAGGCTAACGATCATCAATAGATCTCTGATCTATGTATATGTAGATATTCGTTGCTAATTTCACTTGAAGTTTCTACAAGCGGCTCAGAGCCTGGATCCATGTCCCTTTATGAAATATGCTAACCACCTGCTTCATGATGTGACGTAAACGTAACTGGTGCAACGTAGGTGTGATTACACTCCTCTGCCTTCCTCCGCGGATTTCAGGCATGATGTTATATTTAATTCACTTTTGCATTTTCGAGACAGCCCGAAAAAAGCAATCCCTCAAGGCTATCCCGAAAAATCATATGGGAGTTATGAAGTTACATATTTTATCACGTACATACAAACGCATGAAAGTAAAATATATTTGTTGCGTTATAGAGCAAACCTCTAACACACATTAAATACAAACAAATATATCACAGTAGGTGTAACTAAAATAAGCAGATCTTTGTACAAAGTCTCTTTTTCTGATTACTTTTAAGATTACAGTGTACAAAATAAATAAATAAAAATAAATAAATAAATAAAATTATAAACGAAAAATATTGCTCCGTAAGTGACATATTCTAATTTAAAATCAATTATCGAGTGTAATTCACAGATTATAATAACGCTATAAATTTGAAATGCTAGATATAAATATTTGTCACCGAACAATCAGCACAATTTAGACGTGTTTTCCGTGACGTTCTTAAGTCGTGTGGTGGCCGACAAGCTGGACTTGGTCAGCGTGATGACCAAAGCCTTAGCCCCTCTCAGTCCTTTCAGGAAACCGCATTCGGCGGTCCGTGTTCCCTGTCGGCACGGTAGTACTTAATGACCATGATAAATTACTTAACTTGTGATTAATAGATTATATTACAAAAATTACATTAAAATAAATGGAATGTTTGAGTAACCAATAAAATGTAAGAAATAGTAAAATATTGTGACTTAATATGACGCATTGACGAGCAGTAAATTAGAAAACAAAGAATTATTGAAACTCGGAATTAACGCAAATAATTTAATTAATAAAACTGAACAAAATTTGTAAATAAATGGAAAGAAATTATTACGTTAAATTGAGCTTAATTTTATTTCAACTAATGCTCACTATAATTTCAAAGAAAGTAAATCAAACTGGATAATTAAATTATCTTAAACGTATAATAAATTAAGTTAAAAGTTGTTAAGTTTAAAGTTGTTTGTTAAGTTAAAAGTTGAAAGTATACAAATTGCATTTTGATCAAAACGTTCATCTTTTCAAATCGAAACAATTTCTTTTTAGATTTTTAGATAATACAATATTATTTATCTTCTTGTTATAATGAGTTTTTATTTTATTTTTATTAGGTATACTAAACATATTATACTACAAAAGAAATTTTGTATTATAGTGACCGTTTGTTTTGTTTGAGTTGACAGACTTTGATGTCAGTTCTCATGTTTTGTTTTTATTACACGTACGTACAAAATGTACTAACAAAATCATTTTCTGTTTATACAACAATATGATTAAAATAATCTTATACATTTAATATAACTATTACTTATGATTCCAAATAATTTTAAATGTGATTGAGAATTAATTCGGCTGGATTCACGTATGTTTTTTCGGGGTCGCCCGACTAATTTCGGACCTATACGAGGTTCTTCCTAATGAACTCCCGCCGTTTGCAGCGAGGTCACGGCGGAGAAATTTTGAATGTAGAATAATTTATTAATGTTATTATTATTATTTATTATTATTATTAGAATTTTTATTATTATTAGAATTATTTATTATTGTTAAATCAACATATACATAAATGGAGAAAAAGACACAAAATAAACTAACGGGAAACGCATTGATTACAAATTTTCTTTTCTGCAATTAACATTGAAACATGAAATTCTTTTTTGCCACTCATTCGCAAAACCACGGTTTGAGGCTAGTTCGTGTCGTTTTTAAATACTAAGGTTTCGTCTGCACGAACGAGCGGCCGATTTAATCATTAAGCTGATTCATCTTTTATAATCGCCGATTCAGAGTGGTTCGGTATGGTGCTCTAATGAAGCTATTGTCGTAGTTCGCTTTTACTCTGTAATTGACTCGGAGCTGGAAATAAATGTTCATTTGAGGTCATTAACATTAGGTACTGATGGAAATATGTAGATAATTCGGTTAAAATATTTTCTATTTATAATACGTCTCATGTTATTATATTTATGTAACATATTAAAATGTTATTAAATATTGTTATGACTGCCTCGTTGGTCGTGTTGGTTGCAAGTGCGACTGCCGAACGAGAGGACCTGGGTTCGACTCCCGGGGTGGGTACTACTAAATTTTCTAATTTAGATCTTCTAGTAGTGCCTCGAAGTCTGTATATGTGCCCGATGTATCGCAATAAGCTCACCACCTATTCCATCATGGGACGTAATCGTAACTGGTGAAACGTGGGAGTGTACCTACTACATTCCTCTGGCTACTTCTGCGGGGATAACAGGCGTGATGTTACGTTTATATATATACATACATATA
>DWFO01003119.1:0-12702 GCA_018246595.1 Mimoniades nurscia nurscia | reverse complement strand
CCGGGAATCGAACCCGAGCCTCCTGGGTGAGAGCCAGGTATCCTAGCCACTAGACCATATCGGATCACGATGTTATTAACAAATTTAATAGATTTATTTCCGATTCATTTATGTTATATGTATAAAACATAGTTTTAATTATTACCTAATGGAAGGCGATTCACATTTCATTTTTTTGTCACAATATTGTTTCGATATTTTTGAAACTTGACAAATAAATACCCGTACGATATTGTATTTCTATATCGTGCGACGTTGTAGGTATGTACGTTTGGCCGCTCATTGAATTACCGATCAAAAAATGCAAAAAGAATATCATTGGTCAAAACCGTATACAATATAGGCCTGGAAGGCAATATAATATATGACGATGAACTGATTCTGTGGTTTATAAATAATAAAATAAGAGCTGTATATCACTATTTCAGAATTATATCGTAATCCGAAACATATGCCACACATAAATAAATATTTAATAGAATCACACAATATTATTATTTCATAATATATGGCAGTCGTCCTTAATCTCTAAAAATATCAATACCTGTACGTACATGTACATATATGTATCTACGTAACAAACAAGACTCGAGGTGACATTTAAATATGTAAGTATTCTTTTCCAGGTAAACAGCATCGAACGGGCCTCTCTGTTCTGGAAACTTCAGAATTATAATTTTAAATTATAAATCTAAAATTTTGATATCGAACTCCCATGAATTACATTTTTATGAAGTAACCATACCAGAGCACACGCAGTCGACCACGGGCTACCGTCAGACGCGTAATCGCCGACCCGATTTTCTTATAACAAAGCCAATTTGAAGTCCTTCGTGATTCATAGTAGTACTTCGTCATAAATACTATCTCAAGGAGTATCAGGTGAGATCAGACAAATTGCATAGTTGTTATATTCATTATTTAACGACACAGTTCACATATTATTTTATCAGCCGGCCTGCGTCACATGCTTTTTTGTGCCACAGAGATTATTTTCATGTTGGCACCACTGTGTTTGCCGGCAGATAGCCGTATAATACATTACACACGCGTGTGTTATACCACAGACAAGATTTTTCGCTACAAATCCATAGACTTGTCAATAATGGCAGCTTAGTAACAGATAGTTTAAAAAATATGTTTTGTACGAATTTGCAAAGAATTTAATTATTTCCCTTTATGATTAATAATATCAAACAGTATGTAGATATTGTTATTTAAACAATACACAACAGTCAGTTAACAATAAATATTGCCATCTACAATTTATATGCGTTACTCTAAGTAATAACATTCTCTGCAGTAATTTGATCCTTATCATATGATTTCGAATACACCAAACAGAAACTAGCATGGCTTTTTAATGATACAGTCGTCTATTCATTTACTATTTTTAAAAAGAACTTGCAAAGTAATATAAGACAATAATTGTGTTACAGAAATAATGGATATTTTTTTGGTATGGCTAGTAACGTTCGTACTTGGATTTTGGATGTTTAAAAAGCTGAAAGAATACCAAAATTTGCCACCTGGTCCTTGGGGCTTGCCTATTGTGGGATACTTGCCTTTTATAAACAAGCACCATCCTCATTTGACGCTAACTGAGCTATCAAAACAGTATGGTCCGATATATGGGATTAGCATGGGAAGTCTGTATGCTGTCGTTCTCTCCGAACACAAGCTAGTGAGGGAAGCGTTCGCAAAGGAGTGTTTTGCTGGCCGCGCACCGCTATTCCTGACTCATGGAATTATGCATGGAAACGGTATAAAATGACTTTTATTATTTCAATATCAAATAGTATAATGGTTACAAAAAAGTAATTGCAACCGAATTATTGAGCTAATTTTCCTGGATGTCTATAGATACATATATCAGCTAAAAAACATTGCAAAATAACACCTGTAATATATAAATACCTTTCGGTGAACGTTTTCTGTTCGTAATATTATATACATACATACATTTTTGTTCAAGTTAAACATTATTTTAGGTATTATATGCGCTGAGGGTAAACTGTGGAAGGATCAACGTAAGTGCGTTACGAGTTGGCTCAAAAGCTATGGCATGAGCAAGCATGGCGCGTCCAGAGACAAGCTTGAGAAGCGTATAGCTGTTGGCGTACAGGAGTTGTTACAAGTATGTAATTTTATATCTAATTTTAATGTTCTTTGATTTTGCAATTTTTATGTCAGTTTAATGGAATTACTACGGCGAAACCGTGATACGAGTACGTCTACTTCCATCGCCAATTGAACCACAGAGTCTTTAGGCTCATCGAAATCGAAAAAGGTATTATTACTATAATGATGTATGTAGATTAGCATGTTTAAATTGAGCATTTCCCAACCTTAAAATTTGTTTTCGACACAAAGGCGCCACTGAGATGTTAATGACGTGTAGTCACGGTAATATTCATTCTGTTAAATAGCGACTAGTACAAAGATTAACTTCGTGCAGTCACACGAAGCACAAATCAAGTATAATAGAATAGTAACATGGGATTTAATTAGCATTTAACGTGTTAATACGATATTACACGAATCTAATTGTTACCTTTGTCTTTTGTTCTGCATATTATATTATACTTTTAATTTTGCTTACAAATTACCGAAACCATCATGAGATTTTTTTTTTCGTTAGCAAAAAATAACATTAATTCTTGAAAGTGACCTTTTGTTGGCACTGACAAATGTAAGCGAGTCTTGAGCAGCAAAAACACGATCTTCGACTTTTGTTTTTGCAATGGGTAGATTTTGGAAGGCGCTGCTCGCTGTCATTCGTACCCTGTTTAGGAATATTACATAAATTACCATCCAATCTGTTTGTGAAATTGACCGAACGACTATTGTTTTAGGATGTTAAAGATACATTTGGATCTCCGGTCGATCTAAATATGCTGTTAAGACATTCACTCGGCAACGTCGTCAATGAAATCATATTTGGATTCAAGTTTCCGCTGAATGACAGAACTTGGCATTGGTTTATGCAAATACAGGAAGAGGGAAGTCACGAAATGGGCGTAGCCGGTGTTGTCAACTTCTTGCCACTTGTACGGTATGTTGATTTGCCGGCATCAATTAATACATAGATATTTTATGAATTCATATCTACGTTATACGTTTTCATTTCAGATTCATATCACCGTCCATTCAAAAAACAATAAAAATTTTGGTCCGCGGGCAAGCGCAAACTCACAGATTATACGCCAGCATGATCAGCAGACGCCGACGAATGTTGGGACTGACAGTGCCGGAAGGTGCAGAGTATGCGCCGCACGCCAACATCTTCAATGAACATCCAGATGGTTTTATTAAATGCATTAAATACAGTAAACATGCTTTGACTGACGAGGAACATTACTTCGACCCAAACATATTGCTGCCATCGAAAGAAGAATGCATATTAGACAGTTTTTTGACGGAACAAAACAGGAGATACGATAGTGGGGAGGAATCCGCTAAGTTCATGACGGACGAGCAATTGCATTTTCTTTTAGCGGATATGTTCGGTGCTGGTTTAGATACAACTATTGCTACATTTGCTTGGTTCTTTTTGTACATGGCTCTGTATCCAGATGAACAGGTGATAATACACTACATTTCTCTATCTACTTTCATTCATCACTGTTACAGAAAAACTCTAGTTTTCTTTAATACTTTCTTTTGTAATTAAGTATGTACATCATTGAACTTGTTTATTGCGACATTTTTTGCAGGAATGTATTCGGAATGAGATTCTTGCTACATTCCCAGATGAAAGTGAAATAGATAGTTCTAAACTGCCTCGTCTTATGGCCGCAATATGCGAAACGCAGCGTATCCGTACGATCGTACCGGTGGGTGTGCCTCATGGTTGCTTACAGGTATGTAAATCTCTTTCGTTATTCGTAGGTTTATTTGCAGCCAAGTTCATTAACCTTCTTTTTAGGAGACTTTCTTGGGCAACTACAAAATACCGAAAGGTGCAATGGTAATACCGCTGCAATGGGCAATACATTCGGACCCTAATGTGTGGGAAGATCCCAACGAATTTAAGCCCAGCCGATTTTTAGACGTGGACGACACTTTGCTGAAACCACAAGAATTTATACCTTTTCAAACTGGTAAATATGAAAAGAAGAGATTTGGGTTTTATTTCTCTATTTTAAATATATCATAAGCTTAAATTATGTAATGTTTCTTAGGTAAACGTATGTGTCCAGGAGACGAGTTATCTCGTATGCTAACATCAAGCTTTGCAGCAGGACTGTTCCGACGTATTCGCATTCGACTAGCTTCGAAGCCTCCGACTCCAGAACAGTTACTGGGTATAAGTGGGATTACTTTAACTCCACCAGAAGCAATCTACTATTGCGAACCTGTTTAATTTTAATCATGCTTTCATTATTGTTTCCTAGTTTTGATATGTAAAATATTTTTACATTTGTAGAGATCTGTGTGATTTTTGTAGCTTAGAATTATCAATAAATGTTCCCATATTTTTAAAAACTTGTGTCTTTTACTGACTTAATTTACAATGTATTATGAACAGAATTGCACGTTCATGAGATATACGAGTAATGAAATATACAAATCATCGGATGTATCCAGCGATTTGCGTTCGTGTGTTACATTGGCATTAAGCAAAGGTTCATAAACATGTAGATGTAGATATGCCCAAGATGAGATTGTATCTGTGGTTGATATAAAACGCATAAATAAAACTTTCTTTAAATTGTTCATCGTTTATTTTAATGCTACATATTTAATTTTAAAACACTATGCGGTATTTACAAAGCTTTACAGTAAATAATGGTAATATACCAATGACGGTGAGTTGTAATCTAAAACAATATTTTTACTGAAACTCCAGTATAGCAACTTGGTTGCGACGAATTCAATTGTTTTCATTTTACACAATTTATTTTTATTGTCTTTGTAGTAACAATACGTAAATACTATAGCGGCAACGTTGCCGCCCTTAGACTAGCTGCTGGTTTCTACGCTACCATGGAATGTTACTAGATGTATATTCATGATAGGTACAATCATTAAGAACTATAATAAGCTAGATATGTACTACATGAACACAAGTAAACCACAATGAACTATCAATAATATTGAAACATAACGCAATAAACATGAGATCGCACTCAACAGACAACACTCTCAAGTGACACCTATTAATAAATAATGATCTAGAATTATATTATTTTGGTATAGGAAACTAGAGCTTACGATGTCGATGACCAAAAAATATTGATAATATTACCTATACTCTTACCATATAGACGATCTGTAACAATCTCAAAGATCGTAAACCTACGCATAATACTGTAATCACACAAATAACAATTCATAATCTCAACGATGGGAATTTTCAGTTCTTACTTCTTAAATAATAAGGTCGGTTTACTAACAATTGAACACTTTATGCACAGCCTCGACCATCGCTGTTGCGATGCCGTCACTTATATAATAATAGAATTAATTAAAATTGTCGTCGATACGCTCTAAAACGAGTGATCATTGAATACTGGTGGGTGTGTTTGTGGCAATGCTGAGGACACGCTAGTGTGCACCGACGTGTCGCAGGAGCAGGTGGTCCGGCGCGGGGGCGGCCGGGGGAGACACCGCAGCCTCACGACTTACGAACTTCACGCGGAACGATTGTGGAGCTATGGTCGCGCCCACGGTACCCTCGAGAGAGGGCGTGGCGGCGCCTGTCTCCATTTGCACGTCGAACTGATGCATCATGCTCGAGAAGAACATGAACATTTCCATGCGCGCCAATACGTCTCCTAAACACATGCGGCGTCCAACCCCGAAAGGCATGAAGTATTCCGGTCGCTTGATCTTGCCATTGTCGTCAATGAATCTACTCGGGTTAAACTTGTTAGGCTCATCCCATAAATTGGGATCCATGTGAACGCAGTTAATCAGAGGAACGACTTGCGATCCAGCAGGAATTCTGTAGCCGTTAAGATGTACGTCCCTGAGAAATAAACGGTAATACGTAAGAATATTTTATTTAAAGTACAATTACTCTAAGTTATTGGAATATTGTACTACCTATTTAAGGCTATTATGTACTATACTTACTTTGTTGGACAATGTGTCGTGGCCAGGGGAACAATACTTGACATGCGCAATGTTTCCAAGATTGTCGTTTCAGTGTAAGGGAGACTCGGCATATCTTCGATGGTTGGTAACCGGTCCCGACCCACTACAGCATCAAGTTCTTCATGCACCCTTTGCTTAACATCAGGATTCCGTAACATAAAGACTATCATCCATAAGAGGGATGATTTAATTGTTTCCATACCAGCAGAAAAAAGATCCCCTAGGATTTGTTTAAGTTGCAATTCTGAAATAGGATAGATGAATTGTTAGAATGTCGTCTCCTTTTTATTTCAACCAAAGAACGAAGAAATTTATATTTGTCTAATTACACATTATTATATTATACGAACCATGATCTCGTCCTTCAAATAGTTCCCCAGATCTGCCTTCGATCTTTGCCTTTTCGATTTCGATAAGGTAAACGTCAATGAGGTCTCTGGCGTTGTCAAGATCAAGGGTGTTGCGATGTTCGTCGATGAGCGTTTGATAGAACGCAAACATTTCTTCACGATTCTTTGCTACCTTTTCTTGAGCTTGCGCTTTGCCGGGTAGATACTAAAAAAAATTGTTTGTTAATTCACGTACAACAATGGTATTGTTTAAATTGCGATGTATATGTAATGTTATTCATATAATTACATTATAGAGTGGAATGTATTCCCCGTAGTGGACTTCGCCGAATAGTCTCATTCCTTCTTCGATAAGGTGATTGAGGCGGGCGAAACGAACGTCGCCGTTGCTGAAGCGCACCGACATGGTGATGCCGCAGATTACGTTAGAGACACCCAGAGCGAGGAGAGGGTTCGCATCAATCGGTGCGCCGTCCGACCGGTGTAAATTTGCCATCAGCTCATATACTTCATTCTGGTGAAGAAATTTTATTTATAACTAGACATCTACCATTTTTTTACTTACTGCATATTATATCAATTTAGTGATATCAAGAGATAATTGATAATATTCAAGTACCTTAATTCTTCCTTCCATGATTTTCTTGCCGTTGCCCATATAAGTCATACCGAACTCCCTGAGCTTTTCATGAAGAAACCGGCGTTGGCTTTTCCAAAGGCGGCCCTCGCTATTGATGATACCTGCATTCAAAGAGGCGGTCAGCTTAGGTGTACGTATGTGGGCGTCGCCGGCATCCCGCGGGAGGGCCGGCGGCTCGCGGGCCGCCCCGTGCGCATGTGCACTATGCCGGTATAATTGTTATGCACTTATGTCATACAAAGATTTTAAAATCAAAAATGTAAGTCAATAGAATATGATTCTTAACATTTTTCTATGCAATATTTACCTTACGCGAAATCTACATTTACAAAACGTTAAGAACATGATACGATTACCTTTTATTGAATTTATATTAGCACAAATAGATTTAAAGAATTAAAACTCACCGAGACCATCCAAAGTGTGCATTAGCGGAGTACTGGGTCGCCCAGTTAATTCTTCTCGTCGAAACGCTTCTCTTATGAGCTTGTAATCGCTGAGAACCACTGTAAGTTGATTGCCGAGTCTTGCTGAGAATAGAGCACCGTAGCTTCGAGCCAATTCCAGGAACGTCTTGTGACGAACGCCCAGGAAAGGCAAGTAGCCTACGACGGGAGGTCCCCACGGCCCCGGGGGCAGCTTGCGGATATCACGAACCAAGGAGATCAGCCTTGCGGCTAAAAATGCTGCGCTCGCAACCAGAATCAAAGGCAGCGTAGTACGAGACGTACAGTAGCTCACAACCTGCCACAGCCCCCACAACAACTTAGAGTTCGTCAGTATCGTTATCATGTTTATGTTTTTTTTCTTACTGAAAGAACTTGTTTAATGAAAGTGAACCGAACATAACATTAAAGCGCGGAGTGTAAATCGCGGTTGTGCGGTGTCGTGAACGCTGTAATCGTATATCGCGTGTGACCGACGTCTGCGCACTGGCGCGCCGTTGGCGTGGCCTTGCGAATAAATACGCGCGGGGTGGCGCGAGCGCAGGTTCGTCCCACCGGCGCTCCTCTCTCCGCGGCTTTTCCGTGCGACTTGCTACGACGCGCGTAGCACTATTGCCGTAGAGCACTCTTGGTTTCAGTCTTCTGGCCAAATTTAAGAAAAAAAACAATCTATGTATAATCTTTGACTAATTAAGTCTCTACGTTAATTTTACGGCATGTAGACTTGTAAATATTATTTTATTGCATTCACACTGATTAGTGAAGGTAATCATTTTCGAGATGAGCTCTCTGTACTGTAGTGTGTAGATTCGTTTGTAGCCATTGAGCTCGATTCACGAGTTGGCGTCAAATTCGGTGAGGGGTGAGAGGGGCTATCGAGGTCGCGCGGGTGTGCATGCAGATGATAAGATTAACGAATTGCGTAAGTTGGCGCGAAGCAAGGTGATGGCAGGTCGACGACTCGTGCCTGAGAGCCTTGGGCGAAGTTCTACGCAGGCCGACCTCTAAGCGACACTTAAATATCTCTCACTAAATTTATCGCTGATCGCATTCGAATGCACGAGTATGTTATGACTCTATTATCATAACGAACGTACTCTTAGCTTATTCTTGTGCAATTAAATTTTATGCGTTAATGTCAGCCAATAAAATATTATTAACAACATTGTACAATACAAACTCTACAAAAATTGATAACTGACCTTAATATAATTTAAATCAAATTGATTATTTAACATCCTACCTACTCACTTTACATACAACCTACTAACTATTATGCATTTAAATAGTTTAGAACAAATCTTGAATATCAAATATATTGAGTGACATTAGGAAAAATATGTAGTTTTATTATATTTGGCTATACCGTAGTTGAACGACATGTAGGTATCTCTTATTTCTCGTAGTTCTACTCGTAGTTCCTGCGTCGTATATTGAGATATAACAGGAAAATTGTTGCATTCAGAAAATACTATATCATTTACATAAACACAATAATGTAAACATAATTGTTTATGGATTATTTTACATTAACATTGTACATTATTTTACTTAGAATATGAAGGTTGATGTTCTTACGCCTTCTATAAGCCAAAAAAAATATTTTAAAAAATCCGCAAGTATTTAACTTGTATCATTACATATACACGGATGTAACTTGTGTATTACAATATGCTTACATAAGATAAAGGAAAATAGCAAAATAAAACGTGGAACTAATACGTAAATATAAGCAATGATCTTATAATCTTGTATTTACCGACAGGGGTAGGCAGAGGACTGTAGTACTGCCATTTTCACCTGTTGTATTATACAGAGCAAGCGTGCGATAATACAGGGTGATCCTATTGGCATACACCGGGCACGAATCCAGACTGCGAGCTACTATACCTATGGAATTTCGAATCAAAACTACAATGTAATACTATATATATAAGATGAAATTTACTTGAAAACAAAAATAGCTTAATAGCAATGAGGAAAACTTAATCACCAATATTGGGCTTGTAATCGTTAATCATTAACAAAAGCCATTCCATATAAATACGATACAGAGCGTAGGTATAAATAGTATTGTAATCGCTCGAGTTTCATTAAGTCGGCATTTAGCGAGTTCAACATTCCGCACCTGTATTAAATTACGGTCTATTCGGCGTAAAGTGTTCCCTGTTGTCAATGACCGATTCGGTACAATTCTCAATTGCTTCTTACAAAGGGCGGACTTAATGTCTCATGGCTTTTTCTATCAATCAACCCAAATTATTATGAATATTTTGGTTTGGTACATCGCGATTATATGACAAAACCTAATTTCGAGAAAATTAGGATAATATCAATATAAGAATATTAGTTGCAATAAAATTTCTATAAGACCTCTATAGTCAATAATATCGGTTATTGAATTAATAAACTTAAGACTTTTATATAATTATATAGACAAAAAGCCTATTTTAGCTCTTAGCAGTGATACTGGATATGACTCAGTCTATATTCATATAAATATTGAGAAATGGGTGGTGCCTGCCTTCGCTATAAGGAGTCTGTCGTGAAGGCGTAATAATAGCAATGAGTTGAATTAATAATCATTTAAATTATTATTACGTAATTTCTTTCCGTTTATTTAGTTTTTTTTGTATTTGGAAACAATCTAAGACAACAAATATTGCTTCAACAATGCCTTGATATATTTTTAAATGTGGTTTAAAATAATTTTGTCTGTCGTGTATATAGTATTTTAACACCTATAACTAGAAAAGACTGTAATAATTACAAGTGACAACAATAGACTGTATGTGTTTTATTTGCAAACATTCATTGTATTTTATATGTAAATACATATCGTATTGGGTATTGTGAACACGAGTATGACGTACTTCAATGGACAGATGTACAGGGGTGTACGATGTTTGCTTATCCTCGTTACGATATTCTGTGACATATTTATTGTTTTAATTTTTAGAAACGACTAAGATATTATCTCTAGCGATTCATCGGTGCATGAACCCGTATTTATTCTTGTAAATTTATTATTCCTTTGTAAACAAATAAATGCAGTCCTAACATTCGCCCCGAAAATTTCAATGTTTTCAGTGTAGTCATTCGTTATTTTGCTGGATAATCTGAACGTGAACTTTCACGTAACGTGAATGTGAACGCACACTTTAAGGTTCACGAGTAATGTAACCTTCTGCATTTTGATTCATACCAATTTTTTGAAAGGCTTTCATTACCACGTAATTGATGACGACGCCACTCGAGGCTGAATTGAATAAAACACATACTTTTATTGCTTTTATTGACTGATGTAAAATGGTGATAACTTTATTCATAGTTTACAAATAGGTTTATAAATAAGAGTCATAGCAACTTGTACCGGTTGTTTTAATTCAACGTAAAAAAAAGCGACATTGGCTAGAAAAAGTGAAATTAGTCAAAACGCGTGAGTGTTCCAATTACTGACTAAATACCTGATACACATGTACATGATCTCTGACGCGAAAAGCGACTAATCATCACTTGTGCGCGCGGCGCCGGGCCGACGAGTGCTGGAAGTCACAAACAACCTGTCCGTCCCAGAGTAAACAGGGGAGAAATGACAAGCAACGAAGTTCCTACATTGTTCTTTTGTTTAGCGACCGTAAATATTACCAACTCACGGAAAAGCGGTCTAATATTGTTGCTTACAAGGACGTATTCTTCGTTATTGTTACAATCATGGCATCTACACAAGCAGAGACCCTTATATGAGATAAACTTTTTATTGTAACAACTATGAAGGCTTTAGTGATGACAATACGTTTATTGAAAACGTAATTAGGGAATTATGTATTTTGCTGTAAGCTGTTCAATATAACACCGGTTGCCGGTCAATATCGTTAGTTTTGGTTAGGACGCCAATTGGCTTGTCCGGTCCATAAAATGTTAATATCTAAATAACAATTAAAAATATAATTTATGTAGTACGAAGGCGTTATTATCAAATTATCGGTCAATTAATTACAATCGGTAAATGGGACCATTATGACACAATCGCAATAACTTAACGTCCTACCTCCAACAAACGTAATGTACAAACGGACGTACTAGTGAAGTTACAATGCGCCATTGTGAAACATTAACTCCATTTAATATTTAGAAAGATCATTTATCAAATGTTACTTAAAGCCATTCGCAAGGTACCCTATGACTAATGAATACTACGTAGCTACATAGCTACATACAATACAATGAAAGCTACATAAGCGGCAAGAAGCCAAATTTATTTAATAATTAAATATAAAAAAGAAGTCCATTAGTACCCCTAGCTACTCTATTACTGAATAGTTATTTAATTCCACAAATGCAGTTTTCGATGTGTTTAATTTTTACCAACACAAACAATAATTTCTACGACGTCGAGTAATCTTAAAATTAGGCAACGATGTCATGTTTTAACTACGATGCTAAATCGGAAATACTTTATGTTGCAATATAATAACGCACTTTTATTGATTGATCAGAGAAAATTCATGTATTATACATTATTTTAATAGTATGACACATGGCTGGTTGAACCGAAACCTGGTACACAGTCGCAATGTGCGTTTAGACATTACGTTTCGCTTATCTAACATAGTTTACTAACGTTTAACAATGGCAAGTCAAAATGAAATTTTTTGTATTTGATGACAAGACACATACAAAATAAACGAATAATATTTTGTTTCTTTTAAAATAGATCCAGACAAGATTGAAATGCTTCATTGTAAGTTTTGTCTTGATGATAATATATGTATACGAGTACATACTTAGTGTTATATGCTTACAATTTTGTGTACAACTACTACTACAACTAATACTACTACTATTACTGCTACTACTACTAAATAACTTAGACTTGGCTATTTGACAGAAAAACTATGTAGTAACCCCTGGCACAACAGGCCATTAATATCCTGACCCAATGCGTAAACGTTAATTCTACGAAAAGCTTCAAATCGCCAACATTAAAAGCCCCGATGACGTCAGAGGCATTTGGGAACATTTTATTTTCCTGCTCGGTCTATGGACATATACTGTCCATAGAAGATGTCATAGTTGATATCATGATCATCATCATCATCAGCCCATCCCAGTCCACTGCTGGACATAGGCCTCCCCCAAAGAGCGCCATCGCGCCCTGTCT
>DWFO01003118.1:0-12702 GCA_018246595.1 Mimoniades nurscia nurscia | reverse complement strand
CCCGGTGTATGGCAATAGACTCACCACGTATTCCATAGCGAGATGTAAACGTAACTGGTATAATGTGAAAGTGTAGGTACTACAGTCCTCTGCTTACGTCTTCGGGGATTACAGGTGTGATGTTACGTTTCATATATACAACGCTCGAGTTACTTTATCAATGAACACGTCTAGATGCGAGCGTATCTTATTTAGTTTACAAAATGTAAGGCATTTCAACATTAATATTTAATATTCTCATATCTACCAGGGAATCATATCATGGCTGCAGTCGATTCAATGTAGAAAGAGAGAGAGATCTATATTTTCTATACTGCTCACTCGACGTCATGTGGCGTGGCAGGTGCCCATCTTTATCGCGATTAATACGACGTGACGTCACGGCCCAAGCTACGACGCATATTATATAAGTGCACTCTATTCTGGTTGCCTGCACTCTTTTGAATTGAAAAAAAAAATAGGTAGATGCAACATATTAAGAATAGTCCTTTCATTGTATGCTAGTAGATGAGATGAACAATCATTTCAGTCTTTTTCACTTAAAGCCGCGGTCTGGCCTTATTTTGTTCGTGTATTCATATTGGTTGATCTTATTTCCTGGTAGGCCGTTTACAATATTGTGTTGATTTTACTGTTAAAATTTCATGAGTGTTTTGCACATTATACATATATGTATATTGTATATACCGGCTTAACTCAGGTTTATTTTGATGGCGCGACTAGTTTCGGTCCATCGTAGTCCTTCTTCATGAGTTCCCGCCGATTGTAACGATGTCGACGCGGAGAGTGCTATTCTGGTGCTTGTGTTAAATTAAATAACAAATATAGTTTAAATATGTTAACGTAATTTTAATATAATTTATGCTAGTTTGTATAGGATGCGGGTGGACGCACGTGCACCAATCTCGGTCCTTTATAAAAATGATGTTAGTAGGAACGCTACCTATTCATGTCATACCGCTCGGCAAGCATTCATCGCTCGATCCATAATGCATTAGAAAAAGAACCTCGTAGTCCTGCGCTCCGCGTGACGCTGTCTAAGGGTTATTCTTGCGCTTCAAATCAAGTCATAGCCGCTCTTTATTTTAAGGCCGAAAATTGTGAATAAAAAAATTTGCAACTTAATGAGCTAACTTTTTTTGCAAGTTGATAGTGGGATGGAACGTGGGTACCAAGTGTTAACAATGCAGTAGAAATTTTAAAATGTTAAGATTTTTTGTTAATTATCTGAGAATCTTCGGATGTTCATAATATGTTATGTAATCAAGTTACGTTTTTAAGCTGCCTTCATGACAGCCTGGAAAGCTTTAACAGTGGAACAATGCCATGTTTCTGTTTTTTTTTTAATTCAAGTGATAAATAATCCCTTCTATTAATCATTGTTTAACACTTAATTACGAGTATGTGGGGGCACAGTGAGCATCACAAATAATTTTAAAATAGTCCACGATTTAACTTTCTTTATGACAGTTATTCAAATGTTACATACTTATGTAAGTACTATGATTTACTACTATTACACGCTCCCGAAATTAGGGCGACGCGAGTATTTAAACTAGTGGTGTCCACTCGGTCCGAAGTGAGGTAAACGAGAGGCAGCGGAACCAAGCGCTTATGTAGGTACTCGTAATGCGCATCGATGACACTGTTACGTAATACACCGCAGGGCAACCCTGCGGTCTATTTCGTGTATTACGTATCAGTGCGTAACAACTTTCAACTTGTATGTATATCTGTATTGATATGTACATATGTATTGATATTCATTGGAATCGCGATCACGAGATGTTATATTTACGAGCATCGTTGAACTTCATTGAATATTTATAATTGCAATCGGCCTTAAAACGTAGGAATTAATTGGAAACGTATACAGTTAGGGGAATCAATAAAACTCGCATTCATTACGAATTGACCCAGATTCATATTTAAAATATACCTATAATAATAAAACTTATCGTTTTGATAAAAAAAAGTGATAATAAAATAACTTGGTTTGTTACATATGGACGAAGCACAATAATATTGCTTATGATTGCTAAGAGGTATCTGTTATAAATTTTAGATGTACCTAAGAAAATCTCTTAAGTATAATATGTAGTAGTCATTCATCATATTGGCTACGCGGGAGGGAGGCTCGTAACTAGCAAAGCTGTCGCGTTACATGAAGTTTCCTCGAAATACTTCTACATTGCAACTCAGTGAATTATTTAGTTATGTTTAATTAGTCATCAGTTTCGAAATCAAGGTCAGATAGTTCACAAAATTTCACAATTCCAACTTCTCCAAGTCGAGGGTTAAACTAGGCAGACACGATGATTCGAAGCTAAATACAATTTGGAGTCTAAAGTCACAGACTGAATGCTGAGAAGCTTGGAACAATTTAAAGTCAACTTCGGTAGCAGCGTTCCTCTAACTTTTGCGATGACATTTAAGTAATTTGAGTTATTATTAGTGGTGATTTCGTACTCGAGAAAAATATACACACAGTTTCACATACAGTGACATATACGATATTGGAGTCACATTTTAGATAGATAATTCGTTTTCCGTAACCGTAACTGAATTCTTGTCTTCTCGTAGGGTCGATCTCGGACGTCTGTTCGAACCGCTAAGTATAACAATCCCCTTTATTTCTAAAAAAGGACCGTAAACTATAAATAATAAAATCAAACAACTAAATGGCTCCTGATGGACCGGCAGACCGCGTTCATTTCTACTAGCGAGTCTAGGCTGCGTCAATATACACAGTGCAGATATATAGCGTATGTTTCGATTGTTAGGTGTGTCTACGCCCATCCCTGTGTTGACCGCGGTCGTCGCGGCCACGCTCGCCAAACACTGACCGTGAGCATCATTTCCGAATAAACGAACTGTGATACGTCTATATAATATAGTATGTAGCTGCAATTGCATTGTTTAATGCAGGTATTTAATTTACTTTTTTTAAATAATATACAGTAAACCTGGTGGTCCAGTGGTAAGGGAAATTGACTGTGTAGTGAATTCGATTTCCATCCCAACCAAATGTACAAAAGTAAACGTGTATATTTATCTGGTTAGCAGAGTGAAAGTTCTGCCTAGTTGAGGATCAGGTGGCTGTGTGCGAGTTGCCCCAAATGATGTACTGTTACAGTTCTTAGAACAGATTGTTGTGGAATGTTTTTTAAGTAAATGTTATAACAAAACATTCTCGAAATAAGTACCATTTACGAGCGAAAACAAAATACATATATTAAATTATGTATAGTCATGATTTGCAATTTTTTATACTGCACTTTTTATACCTATAGACTGCCTCGTTACTCGAATGGTTCCAAGCACGATAGCTGATCAAGAAATCCTGGTTTCGATGCCCACGTCGGATACTGTTGGGTTTTTCCTAACTTGAAATTAATAGCAGTGGCTCGGTATCTGGATTTGTGCCTGGCGTGTGGTAATAGACTCACCATAGTCACCATCTACTCCATAGAGGGACGTAAACATAACTGATGTAACGAGAGAGTGTACTACACTTTTCTGCCTACTTCTTACAGACGTGATTCTATGTTATTTCGACTTCATATCACATAGCGAATGACCGAAATTTCAAGCGGCAACTATTGCTCGTTGTGTTAGTTCAATAACAGGATAATTACTTAATAATTGAAATAAAAGACTTTCAAATGTACACGTAGAGAACAACATTTAGTAATTAGCGTGTATGATCGCTAATGTTGGGATAAATGGAGACACAACGCGCCTCCGGGGCACTGCGAAGTTTAGCGGTTCATCGGCTAAGTTATTTATTGGTCTGGGATTTGCGGCAACTCGATACGAGTTTAATTATCTACGTGCGTGATGACTCCCTGCTCGACTCCGGCGTCAGATGTAGGCTCTATGTGCGTGGTACATTAGATACGCGTGCTGCGCCGCCGTCCGGCTGCTTTCGATATTCAGATGAGCGATGATTACTTACAATAGAGCACAAAAAGTCTTTAAGCTAATAAATACCTTCGTTGCTCTCTGTCTATCGCGTAACAAATACATGATGATCTAAAAAAATAGTTACGTATATGTACATACTACACCTTGCCTCACTTTTTAATTTCTATTTGTATTATTTAGTGCATTTATTAAATAACTTGTACGTTTGCTTAGTTCTCGATGTCATTCGCGGGCTTTGTTAATAAGTAGGAATCGGCTTTGTTCGTGAGTAATCAACAATCAGTCATGAATTCCAGACGAGCAGAAGAATCTAAAAGCACATTTCATTTATAGAAGCCAGGTTATTATTTATTTTATTGAAGATAATATTTCCTAAAATCTATTGTGCTTCATTCGTTAAGAGCACTTGAGACTGAGTCAATACATTGGTTCATTACTCTCTTTGTGTATCCAATATAAACAACGCCAACGACCTCCGCTCGATACGAATAAGGCAGTATTTCTGCCAAATAAAATGAAGTTCTTAATTATTTCACTTGTTGGTTTTTGTAATAAAGCGTCTTGTAATTCATCTCAACCTAATTTACATAATGATGTTAAAATGCCATTAGGTGACATATTGTAAGACAGTATAATCATTATTTTATGAATGCCGGGTGACAAAAGAATGGTGTTAAATTCTTTGGGAAACTCCTCCGTGGACTATTGTTCTAGATAGATATATAGATAGAAAACTCTTTATTATTTATTCCACAACATGGAAAGTATTGCAATGTGTGCAGATGTCTGTACATTGCAATGTAACATGCCTACATAAGCAATGGGCGACCTTATCGCTTTAAAGCTATTTCTTCCAAGCGATGTATTAGAAAAAAGCCAGAGATAATATTATGGCAGAAGAGAAACATTAAGTGTAGACGAAACAATGAAATATTTACACATACAATTATGGATCATAGAAACTAAGAGAAGTACAAGACAATGATGTGCAATGTTGTAATTATTATCGAAGTTAAATAATGTTTAATTAAACGCTCCTAGAAGAAAGATGTAATAATATTTTGCACACAAGCGCAAACGTTGAAAACTCAAGGCGCTGGTGGGTGACGTCACAGGACGCCGCGCCGTCGCGGCGCCACACTACGAGTGGGTCTCGCCACATGACGACGCTGCTAGGACGCGGAGCGCACCGCTCGGCGGGGAGCTCTTCAGGACTTTTCAGTTGTCTTCAATAACAGTTATTTAGTTTTGACGTTTAATACATAGATTTACCTCGAATAGTTTCCCAACGTAATATTCTTAACTGAGTCTAATATTATCAACAAAAGTTATGTAAAACATTTGCGATATACATAGTTAACCTTTGAATAGTTTTAGGTACCTTTTTAGCATATGTGATATTTTTGGTGATCGTATCCGTATCTTTAGTTTAAGGGAAAAAATAGGGAGTTTGGAAAAGTTAATGATATAATCTTGTTAATATTCAGAATAATCTCTCAAACCAATTGAATTTTAAAATATAATACTTTGCACTTCTTGGAAGTTTTAAAGAAGTAAACGCCTGTAAGATACGTGTAAGTTGTGTATTGATCGCTATTTTATTATTTTGTGGATCCATATTTGTTGGTGACATTGATGAAAAACCCTTGTAATTCGTAATATATTTGTTACATTACATTACTGCAAACAACGCGCCGTATGAATCACAGCTTTGTTGTTGAATTGTTCAATTGAAGCAGTTTCACCGCGACCGCGAAGCCGCGACCGTGAAACATTTATACTTATACAATAAAAATATGAAATACGAGGGTATTCAATGAAAATGTTTACCTCATAAATAAAACACAATTCGAATACGAATACCGAATGTTCGGCTTCGCTGATGGCAAGTTTTGTTTTTACGCGACGGTAGAATTCCGCAATGGAATAAGTGATTCTATTTGACGTCGACGACGACAAGACTACCGAGTCGTGTATACTAATGCATGCTGCAGTCACTTTTATTTTATCACTTTTATTTAATTTTTTAAGCTATCATACTTACCTCTTGTAAATAAGTCAATTGTTAATTGTTAATAGGGGCAATGTAAGCCAAAAATAAATGAATTCTTTCTTTCTTTCTTTCTAATATCCTTCATATTGTCTATGAATGTTTGTCCCGTTTCACGCCGTAAAAGACAGCAACGTTTAAATTGCAAGTATGAGTGCACATGACTAATATTTTCCGCCAAGGTTAGGTGTATTAGAGTCCAGATTCTTGAGTGTGCTGCACAAATCCTAGATTAGATAAAGACTTCCGATTCCCTTGTCAGTAAAAACTTGATCAGTCAGTGAAACATGGCGCAACTTGGTCTTTGGCAACTGCAACTAACAACATTTGTATTGTGTACCTACTCATCTTTTTTGTGATTTTCTCATGCGCAATTTTAGTTCCTCCTACTTATCCTATTATTCCGTATTTCATGCAGTATTGTCTTCATGCAATATATTAAATGCTGTAGAAGAGTGAAGTAGTTGAAGATGATATTATTGAAGACGTTTAAACTCTAATACAGTTATAATAGGGCATACAGCGCTTAAGCTTACAGCGCCTTGAGCAGCACGGATCGAGCGTCTATAATTAATTAGCTCAGGCGGAGAGCTGCCGACTCGCGCGGGGGTCGGTACGTACTATCCTTCAACGTCACTCAAATAATGTTTAGAACGCGAAATTAACGCTATAATTTCATTCCGAAGCAAGAATCGTCACATTTGTAACAGTCACAACTTTTCTCCCACATAATAATAATGAAAGTTTGAACATTGAAAGTCTACGTTAGGTTGATTTTAACATAATTTTAATTATTTTTGAGAGTAGCAACAAGCTTCCGTGCATGGTCGGTCAGATGTAGATGGACCCTTAAATAAATGCGGCAAAATCATATTTACTTATTAATTGTTCCGCCCTTTCTTTGTCTTAACAATCTTCGGTTATTGGGAGTTCAGTCGGAGATTCAATTTGAGTTTAAAGTTTCGTACATTTATAGTTGGGGGGGTGCTATTTTTTTCTCTATTCAGTCCACCCACTGATGTACCTAGAAATCTATCTATATTAGGAATAACATTTATATCCAGTATCTTTTTCGTTATTATTATAAACTGAATTATATAGATAACTTGACGTTAAGTCGTCATCAGCACCTCTGGGTTATTAAGTTTGTATGTATATACATATGTATGTATAAATAGCCAACATTTAACGAATCTTCTTTCCGATTTCACATACTGGTGTTAAGTACCAGCATGTACCTGCTTCCGTAACTTGTGTTAGAAGTACATATGAATAAGTCTGTTATACTGTTATAAAAATAGTAGATACCGACGCTGTAATTATCTGTCCTGTTAAGTACCAATAATTTTTACGTATTCCAATAAATTCGTTTGTAAAACAGAGTGTGGTAAAGATAAATAAATTACGTTACGCAGCGAATTACAATCAGACAAATTATGAACTGAGTGCGAAATACAGTTTATATCCATACGTCCTTTATTCTTTTATATTTTTACACTATTATATGTATATACGCATTTCCACTGGACCTAGAAACTTCTCAACCAACCGGTTTGATATTGTCTTCCCTAGGCCTTTAAACCATTTGGTTTTAGTTTAATTGGAGTGCTTATATAAAACTTCACAATTTATGTAAAAATGACGATAACATATTCTGTTCCTTATATCCGAGATACTCCAACGAAATTGCCAATTAATACGTGTTGTCCTTTGATGTGGCTGCCTCGATCACTTCTCTGCATCACAACTGCGACGGGGGCTACAGAAGCGCCACCTACTCGTACATACGTAATGCTACATCAAAGTTATTTTGTCTTTGATCGTACCGACGACATAAATGTTTATTTCTTGTGATTGTGAATGTTGTTTCCTGCTTTGATTTTTGTCCAAAATTGCTATGATTTGCGGGAATGTTATTTTATTTTTATATTTTTTATGTTGATCTTCTTGTTCACTTGTATGACATTTATTTGACAACTTATTCGCGAGGATTTCATTGGGATGATTGGTTTTACTTGAAATAAAAGTGTTTTAATATTGTGATCTAAGTTTAGTATCACAGCAATAATAGACATTTAGAATAGAGAATGATGGAGATTGATTGAGAAGCAGTAAATTAATCTAATATCTTACTATAAATGGTTCACTACTATGATGGTAATGCTTTATAAGTATAGTAAGCGCACCAGGTGTGTATACAATACTAGAATAATTACAATTTAGTTTTTAAAAGGCCTCCAACCTTATCGTCTCGGACCTAGACAAGGTTGTATCTACGATTCTCAGTGGATCTTAATTTGAATACTTGTGCGACACGATCACTTGTAAATGTACACTGCACTTACGAATTATACATATTACAGTTCATTACAATCGACATATAAACGTAGAGAGGTAAAATAAAAATAGCCCTTATTTTCCTCTTCAAAATATTTAAAATACCATCTTTAACACGTTGAATTAATTAAAAGTTTCTCGGGACTCATTAAGATTTCTTTCACGCTGATAAAAAAAAGTTGCCTGCAAACTGTGAGCCGGCGCGTAATCTGCTTACGAGCGAGTCTCTGTAATGTTACGTTGTTTCTGTAACGAGACAATTATTTCGTACAAAGTACTCGGCCGCGGTAAACCTTTCACCCGGCAAAGGGAATTAGAACTTTCTTTTTCAATTATGCGCCACTTTTGTTTCATTTTGTTACACCTTAATTGTTTTAAGCTTCTTTAGGAATGACTTACTTACTTTGTAATGGTACGAATTTGTATTTTACATTCGCTTTAATCTCCTCTTATATCCGCTTAGTCTTCACAAAATTATGCCGCTCTGTCTGGAAGGTGGCGCTTACCCTAGGTGCTTTAGCTGCTGGAAGCACTAGCAAAAGTTCTACCAGTATTAAACCGTTGACGTTCCTGTGATTGCTCAAGAGTAATATCATGCCTGTAATCCCCGAAGAGTTTGGCATAGTAATGTAGAACACTCTCACGTTTCACCAGCTACGTTAACGTGCCACTATAGAACAGGTGGTGGTGGAGTCCTCAAACGGCATGGGTTAGATTCCCTTCTGTAATGCAGTCGCCAGTCGCAAACTTTTAAGTTAGGAAATGCACTGTGTGATGAGTGTCGGATCACTTTCGTGGCTAAAGATGTACTTTATCGAATAGTCAAAAATTATCATCATTCACCGTGTTTCGCTTAATTCCTCTGTTCGTATACGTCGGTGCAAGTGTCATTTATATTGTTGGATTATCCTAGCGTCTCGTCAAGTACCATTCTGTCATAGCAAAGAAAACATGTATGTTGTTATTGCCATTGAACTTATTGGTACGATTGTAATAAGCAGACATAGTCATTCAATTCATGCTATTTAACTCTATAGCCAGTTACAACAATCAATTGTCGCCGTAAGTAATAATTAAGGTTCCATTGTCTAAATTAACCGGATACAAGTTTCTCAAAGCATAAAATTGGATAGGATTGCAATTCGGTAAGCTACTTTTGTTACTCATAAAATAACATTGTGTATAATGTAATTTGTTACGAGTATCTGATAATCGTGCTTAAAATAATTACAAACCGGGTTTAATGAAGAGCCCCCGTCGGCGTGCTAAACGCTTGATTGGTATTGACGCACCGCGCGAGGCTCGCTCAATTATTTCGTTATGAAAATGAGATGATTTCGCAGCCGAGTGCACTGCGCCGTGCGCGTCCAGCGTTTAATTATGTCGAGGTAATTTGTTAATTGGTCACCGCCGTGGCGTGCGTCATCTCTCAACGCATTAATACAGGTATTAGGTATACATTTAAACCCCGTTAGGACTCTCTATTGTGCATATAAATAATGTTCATGATTGTGGACATACATATCTCACATTAATGCTAGTAAACTCCCATCGTGCCGTCCACATTCAGCCTGGGGCTCCCACTAGACGACAATTGGATCTAAGCGGCGCGATAAGGCGTTGTATGTAATCGCTGGCCGAGGAATTGATGACGTCACGCGCTTGCAGCGGTGATGCTGTTTTTCATTTATAAACGGATTGTGATGATCAGTTTGTCACAGGATACTGCGCCGATGGCTGCAAGATGCCATTAAAATGGAAACTTTCCAGGATAAATGATGGTTTTTATATTGTTTACAATCAATTATCAGTTCATATTTTTGGTCTACTTCGGATTGTATGGCCTGTTCGTTGATAAAGTTTAGATTGATTGAACTGTTATTGATTCGGGTGGATTGATTATACTGCCTGTGTTTGTAGTTGATGGCCATTGTTAAAGTTAATTTTATTAAATGTATTTTTATTCGTTTTCACTGGGAGAGGAGCTGTGCTCGACCGACAATGAAACTATAAAAGAGTTAATAATGACAATGATTTTTTACGCTTTTTTTGAACGACAATTCGAATAATATTCATATTTACATACATACATACATATCTTCACGCCAGGTCCCTTGCGGGGTAGGCATATAAATATTAATATTTAACTTAATTACTTAATTGCATTTACTTAATTGCATATTAATATGTATTTTCTCTAATATTGTGCACAATAAGGGGAGTTTTAATTGTAATACATATTGAGGCGTGATGGTCGTTGGAGCGGTGAGTGATACGTACATAGTTTCATGATCATTTCCTTGCTTCAGAGTACTCGGGCTACTATAGCAATCTATGAATCGATCAAACCTTTGTAAAACGACGATAAAACAACCAACCTATGTGTCGGCCACTAAAAACTAGTTTCTTGCCAACTGCTTGCAACCAAAGTTAAAGGTATCAAAGGCGAAAGCCCAGGTGTAGTATGTGTCAAATTATTACAGTCGTAGACCGGTTATGTAAAATGTGGATATAATACGAGTATCTTAAGATGTGCAATATGGCGTAGTAGTATTTTATGTATGTATTTTAATATTAAATATTTTAATATTAAATTTCCTCACTAACATACTTATTGGATTGAGATCTCTACATCTTAAGTGAATTGGATGATTCCTGCGAGTTTACTATAGGTGCCATCTATATCTATATTAATCAGTACGATCTTTCGAACTACGTTTGAAGTACAATCTTTGACTGCCTCGCTGGTCGTGTTGGTTGCAGGCGCGACTGCCGACCGAGAGTTCCCGGGCTCAAATCCCGATTCGGGCACTAGACGGGCACAGAAATTTCTAATTTAAATTTTCTAGTGGTGACACTGAGTTGGGAAATGTGCCCGATACATGGCAAAGACTCACCACCTATTCTATAATGGGATGAAAACGTAACTGGTGAACTGTGGGAGTGTACTATGTACCTACTCCTGTGCCTACCTGTGCCTACCTTTTCGAGGATTACAGGGATGATGATACGTATTTTTGAAATAAGTTATGTAACTTCAAGATGATTGTAATTCAAATGTACATTTAGTATTTAATTTATATGCAGTTTAAAATCGTATAATTTTAGATTATACAGTTTACACCTAAATTATCCTTTCCCTAATTTTGTAACCAGTTCACAGTAATTTACCCGAGATCCATAGCCCGAATGAATATTTAAAATTCAAATGAATTTAAATGTTGCTAGTTCTTACGTTTATATTTCAACTAATTAATAAGTAACGCGGCTACATCCGTGCCCTCTTCGGCCGTTTAAAATGACGCCGGTTTTCATTCATTTTAATTAGTACTTCCGCAATCAACATGGCTCTTATTCATTCCTGTAGGGCTCTTAGTATTATATGCTAAAACATATTTACGGAGATAAAACTCTATATTAGAACTAAATGAATGCCGTATTTATAATTATTTCAATAAACATACGTACATACATATCTTTACGCCAGGTCCCTTGCTGGGTAGGCAAAGACCACAGAGTGCCAAATATCTCTATTCTTACACACCTCTCGTGCTTCGTCCACAATGAAATGAATGCATGAATGTCAATTTATTTTAATGAAAAGGTAATTTTATTATTATTAGTGATTGGATTTGAAAGTTATTTTAATAGTAGAAATACTTTATTTGCTGAGTGTGAACAGTTCTTGTAATATAATGAATGTTTTCTTGTTTTGTTACAGGTACGTGTCTATTGAGGTCTTCGTCCGAGATGCACATTCCGAAAGTGTGGTATTTATTGTGTGAGAACTTCCAAATTTGATATATTTTAATAAAAATATACAGTTATTAATTATAAGATACGATTGTTCGTATTGCGTCCATCATTTTGTTGATCTTCACTAAAAACAAGCACACACCACTATATGGTGAGTGCTTGTTTCTACCACCACCACACCAAATTAGTGTTTTTTTTCATCTAAATTGCTGGAAGTGTTTTCTTATATCACATGTACAAAACACTTATTCCCGAGTAAAGCTACAAACTCGACGTGAGTCATAATAGTAATTAGCAATTCCCAAAATAGCAAAACGCTAAATAAAGGTCGATGCAGTGGGTACCTCGGCGGCTCGTGACTACGGTGGTATTGAACGGCCCCGGGCCCTGTCCATTGTAGGTACCTACTGGCGGCGACGCAACCGGCCGACCAGCACTCGCTCCACGCAGTCGCTTACTTACAACTTACATTTGAATTTGTATTAACAAATTTATCCAGCAATGTAATATAAAGACCAAATCGCCTGGAACATTTTCGTTTATGTCTGTCATGTCATATTTTTAAACTGGCTGGAATAAAGTATGTATTATATATAAAGCTGGGTCCCTTATGCGGGAGGCAGGGAGTCTCG
>DWFO01003117.1:0-12702 GCA_018246595.1 Mimoniades nurscia nurscia | reverse complement strand
AAACTTATAATTCCAAGGATAAATACATTAAAATTGTAATGAGATAGTTGATGGACCCAGAGGAGTGGTTCGAAGTAGGAAGGTCACGCGAAATTACCATACTCGCCTACGACATATGCTTTTTAGCCACTTGTCACACTACGACCAAGCTAATGACAAACTATAACCCGCACGCCCAGCATAGGGATTACAGGCAAAAACCCATATGAAACCGCACATAGGCGTAGATTAGGAAAGGCCTATATCAAGGATTGGACTGAAAGAAATTGATGTTGTAAATATAAACTCCTTGGTTAGGAATAATATACTTACAAACCTATCACAATTCTTCATAATACATTTCAGAAATATATTTTTAACTATCCCTTCTTGATGAATTGTGTTCGCGATGATCAAGATGTTATTACTAAATAAATGTGAAGATCCCTGATATAAGTCTATCAAGAATAGAAAATTTGAAGAAATCAATAAGAGATCAGTTTTTTTCTGCTGTTATTATCAGAGAAGATAGTTCGTCAGAAATCCTTTGAACAACTTCACTTGTACGCTCAACGACATGAGCAATACACTATAATATTAGCGGTAAGCAAAGTAAGCTGTTGAAAACAAAAATATTACAGATTAAAAAAGATTCAACGACTTTAAGGATGCAATACATTATTTCACTCAATTTGTTTTATCTCCAAATTTTTCTACGCCACAATCCTAAGGTAATTCTAAGGTATGCTATTGCGTTCTTGACTAATATAGGTACTTTCCCTTTTTTCGAATGCGTAACTTCCATCCTTTTAGCAGCCCGTAAAATTCATTGAACAGTGCCCTCTATAACTTCAAACATTCAAAGAAGTGTCCATATACCAAGAGCCTTTTTTCTTCCTGTACAGTGCAGTCTTCTTAAAAGGCCACTGAATATATTTATTAAATAACCAAGACAGTGGAATGTAAGTCATACCTATTTATAATCGCATGTGAACACCGTATTGTTCCACAAAGATCGAATTATATTTTGATCTTTCATCGCTCATCATCGATGGTAGAACACATGTGTTAATATTCAACTTTACCTGTGCCGAAAACATTTCGTATTTAAATATTTAGTTAGAAATATATATTTGGAAATTATGGTATTTTCGAGTCCGTTGATTTCTCAACAAAATTTTGCCATTGCATCATTAAAACGCGTGATAAATTCAATTGTATTGCATTCAATCACTGAACGGAACTTGTGACATTACTTTTATATTTGTCATTAATGTGTTCGTAATTATCATAATAACAGGCATTTGTTTCTAATGAATTTTAAAGGGAAATAAAAGAAGACAATAGAATTAACGTAATGTTTTATTAACACTGTACAAATCGGGATTGTATCACAGAATCGCTTAGACAATTCTTAACAAAGGGAAATGTGGGTTAGGGGATGAGTATTTTTGGACTAGATAGAGGATTGCGCTGTGGAGAATTAAGGTGCTTGAGGTAAGTGGGCGCCTTGGGGCTGGAAGCCGTTCTCGTCAGAGATGTAGGTGACGGTGTAGACAACTCCATCGGGACCAGTGTAGGAGTACTGGCCGCGGACAGCGACGGCCTCATTGTCGGTACCAGCGTTGATCAATTGTCCTTGCTCGTTTGCGGAAATTCCATTGCTCGTCTCGTAGCTGTAAAAATTGGAAATATTTGTAAATCTGTCATACAAGGAAGCTCTAACTAACGCTGTTATATAAATTATTGAGAATTAACAACTTATAATATTTATAAGCCAGGCAATTAAAAGCATCAGTCTTCTAATTAAATTGGCTTTATTAATAATCACGATTATTAATAACGTTCATGTTTAGTTTTGAATATCCCTATCCATCAAATTTATTAAAAATCTATATATGTGACATTTAATTAATTTCTTAATTCAAAAAATGTTAAAAGCTGTCATCAGCATAACTTGTAACGTTATCATTAATGTACGAGTATATTAATAGGTCATGACAAAATAAAAAACCATATTTGGTCACGTGCATTAGTAGACATGGGTGATTGTGTAACTGATATTGGTATTGGTATTCTTACGCGTATTGGAATCCGTCAACACCGATGTTGTCGCTGTCGTAACGAAGTATTTGTGCATCAGCATCGGGCGAGAGGGGGCCGGCCAGGGCGACGGCGACGCAGACAGCGAGAACGATGAACTGCGAACAAACAAGACAGTTAAATCAATTATATGTATGTTAAAAAACAAAACCTTGTTCCCTATAATGAAGTTGTAAATAAATGGATCATTAAAATTAAATAATTGATCAAATGATGACATAAAACTATTAGAATTAGACTGTGTAATCGGTTTAACGTCAAAACGGAAAAACGATGGTTTAAATTAATGGATTAATTTTTTAAATTTGGAACAATTTGAAGTGAAACCATGATGTATGATGAAAATAAAAAATGTCAACCAGAGATCCAAAAGTTAAAATATATAAAACACAATTGAATAAATCCTTATGAATGAATTAAATAATTCCACACCTACCAATTTCATTTTTGTTAGGTTGGTTTTGGTTGTGTGTGATTGTAAGGCAATCCAGCGACTGATGCTCCTCGTTGGGATTGCCGTGTATTTATAGCTCGGGTCGATCGAGACAAGGACGCGTTGTGACATTTGAACTCACATAGATCATCGGCCGATCTTCTTCTTAACGAAGGCTCTATGTCCGGTTGCGACGTCGCCTTCTGAAGCATGATTGTTTATTAATTCCATACTGTGTTTTAATAAACTGGGAAGTGTATAAGTTGTTGGATGCTCCGGGTCAAAGTTCGTGAAGCGCGCCATTTTGATATTTAGAATCGTCAAGAAATTCGTTACGTCACATACCAACGTAGGTACCTACGATGAACGCCATGTAAAACTACATATTAATTAGTATAAAAACACAACAAAACGCATGTAATTCCTGAATAGGTATACAGAGGAATGTACGATAACTGGTAATTTTTAAATATAATCGTTAGGTCATTGTGAACAGATTATAGCGCGGTGGTTGAATTAGTTATATATATGGTAATTCCCATAGTCGCCACTGATGTTTTTAATGCCTTCTTCAGACATAAGACAACATATAGAAAAATTATAACAATATATTTTTAATTACATTCAATTTTGTAATTAATGTTTTTTATTTCTTTTTTACACGTATCTGGTTCATGTTGACTGTATATTTTATGATTGTCATCATTCACAAACGTACTTAAACGTACTTTTGAAATTGAAAAGTGCCGAGCATTTGGGAAGCCGCTAAAGTCAGACTTCGAACCCGGGTCAAAGGGCTGAGAAAGGGAGGTCGCAGGCCATCAGCACTCGAATATCTAATAAAGCAACACCATTTAGAATCATTTGACACTTTAATTACTAACTTCATAAATAACATGTTCTCGTTATATGCCGATGCCGACATAAAAATTCTGGTTTAATAACATACTAAGCTAATTATACACTAAACTTTATATTCAAGCCACGCACAATAAACCAGTAAGGTAACATTACTAAAGAAACATATCAAATTTAGCATTTATGATTGCTACGTCCCTGATAAATATATATTTTTTACATTGTTTCACATATGAATTTTCAGATAATTTGACATTTTCACGCACGCCCACCTGAACCCTAAGTAGACAAATCCTATGCAACGGTAACCACACGCCTGTAACAGTGCATGTATGTATATACATAATAAATTTGTGTGTGTATACGTAGCATCACGGCTCCAATGCTCGAAGAGATAGGCAGACGAATGCAGGTACAGTCCCACGTCTCACCAGTTACGTTAAAGTCCCACTATGGAATAGGTGGTGAGCCTATTGCCATACATGGAGCACATTTCTAAATTCCGAGCCACTACAAGAAAATCTACATTACAAAAATCTAGTAGTGCCAAAATCTACATTACAAAAATCCAGTAGTGCCAGACTCGGGATTAGAACCCAGGAACTCTCGACCAACACGACCAACGAGCCTAGTTGAATGTAGGACTTAATGCTCATAATATAAATTACTAGTTGCTGCCTAGTGCCGGGTTAGCCACGTAGCAAGGGTAGCCAACGCTACGCGCCCCGCGACTCGGAAGGCACCGCGGTCCAATACCTGTTTGACCATAAAACAATGTCGATTTAGATAGGAGTATAACAATATTTTACTAGCTATGCTTCACTCCCACCTGAAAATTGCAAGTGCAACTGTATGTCCTGGGTTCGATTCCCGGGTACTAAATTTTCTAATTTAGACTTTCTAGTAGTGGCTCGGAGTCTGGATATGTGTCCGGTGTATAGCAACGTAAAAGTAACCGGTGAAACGGGGAGTGTTATGCATTCCTCTGCCTAACTTCTTCGGGGATTACAGGCTTACAGGATTACAGTTTTTATTTAATGAAAGTTTATAAAAGTGCAGTTCCAGAGGCTCTTGTTTCTTGCTGTCAATAATAGCAGCCACATCTGTTGTCAGCAGTTCGGCGAACTGCACTAATTCGTCGCCCAGGCCGTTCTCAAAATCATCTTCATCTTCGTTTTTTTATGTTATTAATGCAATCTGTTTCGGTTGAATATTTAGCACAGGGTTATAAATTTAAGCATTTAGTCTTAAAGGGCAGTCAGTCCAGTCCAGTCGATGGGTCAAGAAGCTATTTGCTTAAAAAAGTCTATATTAAAAGTGTTATCTTGTTATATCTACATTTGTATTGTTTTATTTGTAGTAGGTACTATTCGCCTCTGACTACCCCTTAGAGGAAATTCGAGTGTGATGTTATTATCTTCTGCTATTATCGTTATCATTAGTATTAGTGCACGGCTTGTCAAAGATTTACTCTAATCAGCGCCATCACGCCTACGTCTCCGCCCGCCGCATCCAGCTCCTGTCGGCAGCCAAACACAGATCGCCATACCACCTGGCGGAAAAAGCGTCTACACTACCTTTGTCGAGTCGCGGTTACCACATAATATACAGCAATAATAAAAATTAATAAAGCGGATCTTACATCTGACTGTTATTGGAGTAACAAGTGAAGCAATGCAAGTGATTATTATGTGTGATTCAGTATGATTTCACCGCTTATTCACACGAGGTAACATTTAAACGGAGCTCTGACATCCGTGCAATATCGTGCGTGCGATATGCATTCCTACATTGACATCCCATTGTCTGTTGAGAGCGCTGAATGGAATCGAATTGAATTCCTCACAAAAAAATATGACAGCATAATATATCAAACTGTACCTAGCTATCATCATTTTATAACTTTCCGGTGTACTGTACCAACCCCTTAACGTATTTGCCGTGATGATAATTATAATGCTATTAATTTTAATAACAAACGCGCTGCACATATTAAAATTGTATCTTATTTTAGTTGTGTATCTATTATGAATATTATTCAAATAAAAAGAATAAAATAGCAAAAATCATAATGTTGTCAACTTTATAAACATACATATACATAAACATATTTAAATTATTTTCTAGAAACTATCACGATTCATTATATTTATCGTTAGGTTAAGCAGCTGTTAAAAAATAAATTTATTAATAAAATTTCATCGTAACATCATATTGGATAACGAAATGACGGCAATAGATGTGAACGCACTCTACTCGTAAGTCAATGCGGTAGGTACTGTTACGCGGATAATTAATTTTAAAAAGTAAAATCGACTTCAAGATATATGCTGTATGCACATCGGCAGTAAATTATTACAAAAATTTTGATTCGTCGCTTCATATGTATTTATATGTACAATCTCTTAGATACAATACCGGTTTATACATATGTAGATAAAACTGGAGCCCATAATAAGTTACATCCTCTATTTCTTCACAGTTGTATTTTTTCTGAACAATTTTTTTGAGATCTAACGTAAGGTGCACCCGCAAACAAAAAAAAATTCCGATCGATTCAAAAGTAACGCAGTAGGTACTGAGGTAACAAACATGCGACAAAATACAAGTGAATAACGAGGCTCTTCATTTTTTGAAGTCGGTTCATAAACGCAAGAACAGCGTGCGTCAACACATAAATTCATCCCACGTGAATATTTGAATAAAAGTTCAGCACATCGACAATATTCGTCTCATAAATACAGGACTTAAGATTCATTAAATAAATAATAATTTTGATAGCCGCGTCGTCGTAGCCCGCAACTTGAGTGGCAGTATGTACAAGGTGCATAAATTTAAAAGTCATGAATATTTCCAAACAAGTTCAATGTCGACTGCTATATTAGACGCCTGAACATTATGTAAGCCATTAACGCACACAAAACCAGCCAATAATATCAATTTGATGTTACAGTTATTTATGATATGCAGATATTAGACTGCTTGTTTGTTTGTATATGTACGCATATGCATGTGTTATATAAAAAATATTTATAAAAACTGATTACACTAACGGCGTGAATCAATGATCAACCAGTCAATTGCAGAACAGCATTGGATATTATTTAATGTACTCTGACTCGACAGCGTGGCGGGCCCATGGCGTTAACCTTCCTCATTATAAGAGCCGACCCACGCCCAACAGTGAACTAAAAGAGTTGATCCTGATGAAGGTCGTTATAAGTCCATGTGCTATGCATGTCAAAATGAGAGTCGCGTGGTCACACTGTGTGGGCGCTTGTGGTGCAGTGAGACGCATGATCTGGTTTACTATACATATATTCATTCCATTCACTTAAATATTCTTTAAGCTTTCCGTACGACCGACCCGCGTGGTGCTCTGTCCGCACTACAATAGGCGAAGTCGCCGAACCGGTCCTCTAAAGTTTTTTTTATTTGTTAATTAAAATAACTTTACCGGTGTACACTTCCACGTATCAGACCACACGTGCCATCTTGTACAGCCACTTAGCGCTGTGCTTATTTTTCTTCTTACTATTACACAATTATATTCTCTAGTGTAATGCAAATTATCGTGTATTGTAATTAAGACAGAAACTAGCAGTCTCTCGCCGCGCTACCTGTCTCACCGTTTTATCTTTTCTTTTTTAAATATTCGACGGTTAAAAATGTTCTTTTCGAACATATCAATACATAACGTGTACATAAACTTGCGAATAAAAGTTAAAAAATTATAAAGTGTTGCAATTACATAAAATATATGTGTCGATACATATGTATGTCATCTATAGCATTCGGACTAGTATATACATAGGTCGCTTTTGGCTAAATCTATGTTTGTGTTTCACACATGGGAATAGACTAAAGCATGCTCTACCCAGCTGCACCAATGCAGGGTATCGAAGATAAAAGTATATGAATAATACTTAGTTATATATATATTAAAAGTAACTGGTGACACGTGGGAAGGTTCTACATTCCTCGGCCTATCTCTTCGGAAATTAGAGGCGTGAAGTTACTTTTTTTTAGTTAGGTATGTCAAAAGTTACATGTGGGCACATTATCGTTCGAAAACGTCATCATCGTTATTATCGTTATCATGACGATTAACCCTCCACTGATCGACTGTTAGACACAATAATGAAAAGCATAAAAAACATAATTCGTCACGCCACACACATGGCCCAGTGCGTATTGGTGGACTACGCACGCCTTAGAGAACATCATGGAAAAGTCTCAAGTGCGCGAGTTTCCTCAAAATCTTTACTTTTACCGTTATATCCAGTGGCATTTAACCCTAGAACACATATTTTTGCAGGTGCGCTCCAGACGCAAGGGAAATCATGTATACAATTCATATGCTTCGGTATTGATTGGACAATATGATGTAACATTTTGTCACAATAGGTAACTCCCACAAAAATGGCTGCATTGTGAATTTGTGATCTAAGATGGCGATTTCCAAACACGCTACTGAATCATCTTACACATATCATAATGAGTCGGTTTTGCATAACGCCTTTTAAGAATCATTCTCTGTGTAAAAACCTATACGGACTCAGGGTCAACTACATTTCGAAATAGTCGACCGATCCCAGCGTTATTATTAAATAAATTAACAAAATTGTATATTGATTTTGTTATCGGCAATTCATATAACAAAAAATATGATAGGTATATCTATAATGTTTTTTAAATGTTAATTAACTAAATTATAACATACCGAGCCACTACTAGAAATATGAACTAAAAATTCTAAGTTAGGAAAATTGATTTATCAATCGGAATAGTACCTACCCGACCCAGGCTTTGAACTCAGCTACGCTGGGTCACCAGCCGCTCTCGCAACCACTCGAACAAAAGGCATTCAACGTACTTTGTGCACGTACAAGCTTTTAACTAGCGTTAAATAATATTATGCTACTTAAAAAATTTAATAGCGATTAAGCACGTGTACAGATAGCAAACTTACTCATAAATAAAAAATTTACGCGGAATTCTTAAGTCACGTGAAGGATTTTTAATTGTACTGAATATTATACAGCTAGCAGCTAACAGCACCTCAAGGCTTTTATTAATACACTAACAAACTTGACCTTAATGAGTTTACGATTAATATGAATTCACACAAATAATCTTGTCCGTGTCTTCAGTAAAAACGTAATTCTAAATATCATAAAACTCCAGCTATGCTCAGTATTAACATAATATAAATATCACGCCACGAGACTGACCTCAGCTTGAACTTATAGCCAACAGTCCATGTGAAGTTAAGCTATAATTTCTATACTAAACTAACCACCAGCAGCGTGTCTCAATTCATGCTAAGAGGCCAATGAGGCAGGTAGTCAGGGGTCGCAGAGCGAAGGTTCTCGCTTCGTTTAAACTGCTGCCCGGCGGGGGTAAGGACGTGTAGCCGTGTTTAGGTAGACTGAACTATTCCGCCAAATACCAAACGCCAATGTCTCGTGTATTTTCCGGTGAAGTTGTCTTGGGCCCCTAAGACGGAGATGACATTTCGTTGCACCCATACCTCAACACCGGATTCCTGAATTTAAAAAGGAATGCTCATCGAAAAGAAAACACGAAACATACCTTACTTTTCCAATAAATATATATATTATTTCAATTTATTTACAATTTAAGTAATGACAATGATGATATTACCACAAAAAATAAATTACTCACCTCACTAAATCTTTTTATCTAATAATTCATAGTTGAGTTATGGCAACAGACTTGCCATCTATTCCCTAATGGCGCGTAAACGTTACTAGTGAGACGTGGGAGTGTTGTAGACACCTCTGCATACCTCTTCGCGGATTACAGGTGTGATTTTCGGTTTTCACGTGTTCAGGTTAATGTTATAAAAGTGGAAAGAAAAAAGTCTTAGCCCTTAACACCTCTATAGCATATGGCACAAGTATATTTCATCTCGCACTGGAACACATGGTTAAACTTACAGAGTAATTATTGAACAAACCACAGTTAAATCAAACACGGTTATACAACACATTAACAGGGTTCTAATAAAACTCACGCGAAATTATAGACTATATGTTAATTGATCTATCTATTTGTTCTGGTACTTACATTTTTGTCAAATTTTTTGAATTATGAAATCTGTAAATGTCAGGTATGAAAGGATAGTAATATTTGTACACGCGGTGCACTGTGCCTATCTTGTAACTTAGTGGCGTTATGACATAATAATAATATAATTAATATTGTATACGTACATACCACTGATACCACATGCTCTATCCATCCCCCAGGGTTGACTGGTAGAGAATGCCATTAGACATTAAGTACGCCCTTGTAACCCTTACCTTAAGGTGCCACAAAAGTTTGAACCCAAGATCCCCTAGTGAGATGCTCGAATCTAAGCGTAGCGTCACAGTTTACAACGTCTGCACATGACCTCATATAAACGACATTAGAAAAAGAAAGGTGTCCATGACCTATCGGACCAAGTACTATACATTCGCTAATAAGCTCACCAATTTTACCAGATGTGTTTATTATGACGCAATAAATACGCCATTACGTACCTCATACATCACATGTTTACCAACTGTACCAGTTAACATCCTCATATATCTTACATTCATCTGACGGAGGCGCATACAGCATAGTTATTCATAAGGAGTTAAGGTTGAGAATTGATTGAATTACTTGCCAGCGTGAAATGCGAGTAACATGCAACATTGTAAATTCTAACGTCTTTTACGTTTAAACATAACATACTCGGTAACCCCACCCCACATACTCGTATACGAAATGTCAAATCTGACAACTTTGCACTTCGACCCTTTGGGGTACTTAACTTCGCTAATATTTCTATTGACTGATATTATGTTACGATTAAATAAGCAGCTTTAAATAATGTTGTTAAGAAAGATAATTAAAAGTGCCTACAAGATTGAAAAAGACGTTTTAAAATTAACGAACAATTATATTGGTTGATTTAGTGATCGTCAACTGTCCCGTCTACCGGTGTATCAGCTTATACAAAGAGTCACTGGGAACCGAGCCTGAGATTGATTTCTCAGTCAGCGATGACCTGATTACTGCTATTTCTTACTTGACGCGCACTCATTTGTTACACCTGTAACATTAAATAAATGTAAATTTGCCACGGCTTCAGTACCCACTGCGATGTGCTCACTGTCTATGTTCTCAACCTTTTTGCGTTTGTCCGGTCAGCTGACGAAACCGCTGACCTCACGTCGATCGGCCGACCCTATTCCGAACTCCGGTTGCTATAAAACTTAATTATATCGTTCATTCAATTGTTACAAATTTATTATTATTATTATATACTGTGTAAATTTACTATATTTACTATGTTGTATTTAAACGTATTGACTGAGTATAATACTTGACTGGTCGATTGTTATAGTGGTAGGTGAACCTCTAACTGCTAAACTGGTGGTAGCATACAAGCATACGTCAAAGTAAAAACTTTCCAAAATATCTCAGAGTCGCGTTAAGCCCGTTTACCATCATTCGAGACTAAATGACATCACCCGTGAAACGACATTGAAAAAGAACGTAATATGACCATATATACATTAATATGTTTAATCAAAGCATCCATTTATTTTTCAATAAATCTTATGTAGCCTCTGTCAAATGTGTCAAATATTTGCATATATTTTATAAGAAACTATTATTTTAGAATAAACGATCATTTTTCATGTCTAGCACTATATATTAATATTCGTATATAAACATATACCAGCCGCCCCTTGGGGGGTGTCATATGTGAGACAGTGTATTTCATAAAATGTCACATAATATATTATCCCACGCTTGTTTCAAAAACAATACTGTAATGTTAGTTTCCACCTATGTGTATATTTCTTACTTCAAGAAACACCAAAATGCTAAAATGCTTCATTACTTTACCCTTATGGAATAAATTACAAACAAGTTGTAATATATTTTTTAGTTCCAGTTCTAAGTCAATTGATTGTTTGAAACGTTGTCAATTTATTGTTTGAAAATTAAGAACAATGATGTCAATTTATTGTTTGAAAAATAAGAACTTTTGTAGGTTGAAAAACTGAATTGAATTTCTAATAAAGACTTTAGAAACTTATATGATTCATGATTGATTGTGAATTTGGCAACTCTACCCATCCCTACACACCACACACCTCTACCTGTAACCCATCACCCACACACACCCACCAATAACGCCGGGTTACATTTTATAGATATACAACGCCATCAGTCTTGCTAGTTAAACAGTTGGTTATCCCTCGATAGCTGTGCATAATATAATTATGATTGAATTTCGCATACAACTAAATATTTCAAACTTAATAACTATCACAAGCCGTTAATTCTAAATGAAAAGTCATTTAAACATACGTTGATGGCTCTATTGGCATATTAATGGACGATCAATTCTTATCAAATTTTTGCAATTGCATCAAACTAAATATTGAGTAACGTGCAATATATCAAGCTAGATAAGTAACACGTCCTCAATATGTTTAGTTTCAGTAATAAATCATATTGATCAGTGTAATGTATGTATGTCATAATGTAACTTTCTCATCAAATCGTCCGCACGGCTCTTTCCGTCAGATTTATTATGAATTTACTAGTAAGTACATGTGTATGTAAATCACCCTTTTTATTTTATTTATTAAGTTCATACTCTTTTCGTCTACGTATTGTCGTACGAACAGCTCTCTAATACCAAAACGCCTACGTAAATATTTTTAAGTTTCAGCAAACACTTCATTTGTACACTAACTACACTGTACACTTTTTGATTTGTACGTGGCGAATTACACTTTTATATTATTGGTAATATTCACATGTCCAATATTTACATTTTTATTGTTCACGAACAAATGTGCGAACCGTTTAAAAGGAATTCCTTATTTAAAAGAGCATGTCAAAAATATTTTATTAATTTAGAATTTCGTTAGTGTTAAGAAAGTTTTACAGAGTGTATGATTTTTTTTACTTATAACCTTGTTTGTATTAAGAACGAATAAGACAATTGTTCGAAATGTCTAAATTTCTAAAATTTTATTCATATATATATATATATATATATATATAAGAACGAATAAGATGGATTTCAACAACATCTATAATTTTTAAAATGTTGTTCGATTTTAGAGGACGAATAGGACAACTTTATTAAATGTCTAAGGTATTTGCTGGTTTAGATCGTGTTTCTGTTTTGACGTGCCACGAAGCGCTCGCGGGTCAGACGCAATTGAAGACGTTATTGAATAATGTTTTACGCGAAATAACTTGGGTGTTAGGACGTATTTCTAATGGAGTCATAGCAAAACTTCATG
>DWFO01003116.1:0-12703 GCA_018246595.1 Mimoniades nurscia nurscia | reverse complement strand
TGTTAAAATAGGCAGTATGAATGCATTTAAATGTGTACACTGAATATTTATGTTGCATATTTGTCGAAATGTTTAATGTTCTTTAAAAATTCTTTTATGTTTAGTGTTAGTAGTTGCTTGCAAGCATAATTAGATACCTAGAGGGCGTTAAAACAAAGATTTAGTGGACCACATAAAAAAATATTAGATCAATTTCATATCGATACGAGTCAGTTCGTTTTCGAGTACTGATACTATTGAAAATGAAATTTTGTTCCTTATAGTTCATACACATTTTAACGCATAACGCACGTAATAGAATGTAGGTGTCCCACCGATGATAATTCGCGGTGAAACTGGTTTCTCATTTTTAGGCTTAATTAATGTTCTAACGTTGCAAAGTATGGGATCGTAGAATCCAAAGTGGAAATTCAATAGGTTTTAGAATAGTCAGCTTTGTCGTTACCAAAACCGTAGTTTCGGTCTTGAATATATTTAATGAAAGACGTATTCGATGTTTGCTTTTGTGTCGTAGCTACAAAGAAACGTATATATCTATATTATAATCTTCGATGGTAGAATTATTTTGTTGTTCAAGTTGTTACTATAAATGTGTCTCTACGTTCATTCCACTTTCGCTTGGTAATTCTACCTGTCGCCAGACATTTCTAGTTTTATTTATTAAGAAGTAAATTGTGACTTATTCCAGACCATATAAATAATTTTCCTTCATCTGTGTAAATTGTTTAGTTTATTTTACGAATATGAGAACTATCGTTACAAATATTATGTTGAATATGTTTTCATGGATTTTTATTAAGTTATCATAAGTCTGTTGATCTGCTTAATTTAATTAAAGCATACGAAACGCAAGTAGTGTCGTAGAATAATCTGTGCAGTTTCATTTATAACCTTATTTTTTTAAATTAATTTTAGTGTCGTCTTCGGGATTAGTTACAGCGCGGACAAAATTTACAAATAATAATGTTTTATATACAATTTAAATTGTCATTATAAATATAGTAGTAGGAGAGCACAAGAGGGGATTTCAAGCGTGACTCGAGCGCGTTAGAAAATCATATGGAGAGATATCTTGTACCCTGTAATGTACTCCTACCAAATATCTAACATTTATATGGGCGAATGCATTAAGGGTAGCCCGTCAGATTAGTAAAAAAAATCGACCCTCGGAAATACTCGTGCGCATCAGATTTTTATACAGCGCGGTTGAACTTGACGTCCTAGTCGTCCCAAATGATAATCTGACAATTATATGGAGGAATATTCTTATATGAATAAAATTTTCCAACGTATCATCAGCTCTATAACCTTGAATAGAAATTGTTCAAACATTGCATTAGCTAGTCGTTGTCGACAGGCACTTTATGTGTCACGTAATTGATACGTGAGAAATATACGCCGTTATTACGCATCCAAATAGTCAGCCATTTTGATAGGACACTTTTGGGTTCACTCAACATTTCCTCTGAATTTCTGACGCGCTGGAGTATTTCCAAGTGACTGAATTTTTCCTTTTTTGAAAATTTGTACAAGCTCTCCTGGTCACTAAAATGGCAAACTTAAAGTAAACTTATTTTCGTTTTAAGACTTCATTTTCACAATTCAATAGTTCCCTATGACGCTTTAGTAATTGTAAATTTAGCATCTCGGGCTCCCGTACTATGATATACCTACGTACGTGCATTATCAGACCATTATTTAAAGCTTGGTACCTAAATTTGGTCTTATAAGTTGTAACAGAGAAGCATGGTAAAACAAATCAGAATGAGCTTTTCAATTAATTTGTTAATAATGGAACGGAAACTTCAATTCATCATTATCATTGTATCTCGGTCCACTGTTGGACATAGGGCTCCCCACAGAGCACCATCGCGCCCTGGCCTCGGCTTGCCGCATTCAGATCGTCCAGCCTTATCTGATAAATCGGATTTCAAAATAAATAAAAAATGTGTCCAAAATAATTTGGCCACAGTAAAAACTGTGAATCCAAAATAATTTGGCCACCTACGGTAATTACCGAGTACCTACCTGACTATATAGTGACAATAATAAATTCGAATTAGGTAATTGTACCTACAACTATCTGTGGTTAACGCAATAAGTGTATACTTATACATTTATTCACGTTATTCAATATTTTTTGTTATTGATATAAGAAAAAATATAAATTCACAAAAATGTTAATAATAAAACAAAATACTTAACAGTGGGATTTGGAACACAAACAGAATGCTATTATCAAAAACCTAGAACTGGTCACAAGTAGTAACGGCTAACAAAGCGAGTGGTGCTGAAGGATGCTTGTCCCGGTAAATGTCTGCTGCAAGCGTGCAAAACACCCGGTGGATACCTACTTATTTTTTCTTGGAACCTAGTTTAATGCTTTAAGCATCCGTTAAGAAGGAGGCTTTTGTGTAAAAAAGTCCTTATAACCCGATTGTTCTTTGAAAACGTTATTATTAAAGTTCTCTGTAACCAAACTATAATGAGTTTCATATGCGCATGTATTATTTAAACATAAACAATTTATTTATTTTTATTTACATGCCCGGTTTATGGCAATAGGCTGGGACGTAACCACGTGGGACGTAAACGTAGATAATTGGTGAAACGTGGGAGTGTTCTATATTCCTCTGTCTACTTCTTCGGGAATTATAGGCGTGATGTTACGTTTACATTATATATAATTAAAATTCGTTTTTTCGTCAAAATTTATAAACTTATAGAAATAAACCGTTGACGAACCTCGCGGGCCATAACAAATAGGTATAGGTATCGTAAATGTTTTGGATTCTTTAAATTTTGATAATTTTAAAGTGAACTTGAACTTGAAAAAGTGAAGTTCTAGAGTTTATAATAAAAATAATATTAATCTATTTTCAAACATTTTCCTCGTGTTTAGGGTGAGTGGATTAGGAGTGACCGCGGTGGGTTTTAAAAATCGAATCCATCAATTTCGATTCACAATAAAATGTAAAATACATAAGTACCTATACTTATTTACATGTACTTATGTATACATACTAAGCAAAGATTATTCAAAGTATCCGATCTTGCAAAATCTTAAGTGGGTCGCGTGGCTTATTCGAACCATCCATTATCGCTTCTCGAGCGACGAGCTTTCACAAAAAACGATAAAACTTCTCCACTCCTTACATTGTCCGAGCATCTTCTAATCACTATTAAGATTTCTCTTTATTTATCTACTGTAAAACTATCGTCAACGTCTGCGAGAAAAGAAAATAATTAGTTCAAGACTTAACCCAGCGCCGCTCCGCCATAATTTATGACTAGAGGAACGAACAAAATAACTCTTAAACAGTTTAGTGCGCCAAGACGTTAATGTAATCCCGCTAGGGTTTCGACAAAAATAACGTTGGATCTAGTTTTTCACTTAAAATTTAGAAGTCTGAAGTACCTAATCCTGATTACAGTGTGATTTACTTGAATTTTTAATGTAGGTATTTTTGTTACCTGTACAGCAGTATCTTTGTAATACTTATAAATAATATTAATTTACCATGCAACCTAATATGTAGAAGGTCAGTAATCTTTCTTATAGACTGGGAGCTGCAATATCGACTAACGGCCTAATTTTTAATACGGTTTGTTCACAGATACAGGAAATGGTAGCAGTTCCACCGTCACTGTTAAAGGCCCAAAAACAAGTCCAGACAACGTGCAGCTTTACGAATACTATGCGATTAGATCTTATTATTAAATCCAAAAAAACAAGTAACATGTCAGACGATGAGAATAAATACTTTACTTAATTATAGGTATATACGGTAACACAGCTTAATATTTTAAATCACATATTACGAGCTATTAAATAAATTAGAATAAAAACTTCATAATACAAGAGATGTAAATCTAGATAACGTAGGATTAACATCAATATGTCGCTGTTAATATCGTATCAACGAAATCGGTACATTCATAACGACTGTATACGTCGTAAACAGTGTGCCGCGAATCGATTGACCATTGTTTGGCGTGTTTCTAATTAAGATGTCGGCTTCCCGGCATAAAATATCGATAATTCATTTCGTGTAGTTCAATCGCCCACGTTCTTCATTATGCGAACGCTGTTTTACAGTAGACGGACTTCCCGGCTGGTGGACGTGTCGACATAATCGTGCATGACGAGTTAGAAGTTCGTTTAATTTTATTTCTGCCGATGTGTAACGGTATTTCATATCATATCGTACCTTCATGTTTTATATATTTTTAGTTATACATTTAGAAAATAAAGGACGAATTATTTTAAAATATTTTTATAGTATTACGAAAAATAATACGAAAAATATTTTTTTAAGAACAGCAACAACAGCAAGTGAACAATATCGCTAAGCTAATAATAGTGCAATATCGCTAAAAATTTCGATTGAAAAAAAGTCTTTCAAGCCTCGATTTTATTTTATAAGTTCCAATTGCTCATCTAAAATATAGCATATTAACACACACAGCTTTTTTACTTAGTGTCGTGAATGTAACTGGTGAAACGTGTACCTGAGTGTATTACACTTCTTTGCTTACCTCTCCGGGAATTACGGGCGTTATGTTACGTTGTAAATAATTAACTTAGGCATTTATAAATTATATACTTTCTGCACTTTTGCGTTTCTATACTATGCATAGTTCAAAATGTGTAATAACTACGTATAATGCATGCATTTGATGCATATATTTTTAATTTTATATCTTACAGTGACATCTATCTTAAAAACTACTAAATTCACTCAAGTAGTTCGATAGCAGTTGAAAAAACTCAAATCTCGTTGTTTTGGTTCAAAATAGAATATAATCGCAGTCGTGTCGCGTCCACTAAACACTCTCTGGCTAGCAAGTATTTAGCCACAAGTAAGGTGTAATTTTAACGTCTCTAATAGGCGCCTGTATTACGGACGTAATCGTCGAAGGGGCACCGCGGGCTGGCGCAGATCTAGCCAGATTAATAGGCGCAATAACTGTATGGTAAATATATGGTGCTTAATGTTCCTGGCTAGCTGTAATAGTCGCGAGAATTACGACTTGTTTTCTTATGATTTTATTTTTTTTATCTGTGTTATATCATGGTATATAATACATTCTTAGGAAATGGAAATAGCTAATTTTCAACAGAATTATGTACATCTGTGATATTTATAGCTATAAAAATTTCCTTTAATGGCAAACTTGACTACTCCAAAAAAACTACTCCAATGTTTGGTGGCTTTAACTGTTGAGCGGTTGTGGTATCAGTTTTACTAAAGATAACTATTTATGGAAAGAGCGCAAGAATTTGTTGCTTGCTTGTTGTGGAATAAAGAATATTGTACGTATTTAGAGCTTAATAAATAATTATGTCTATATCAGCACCTGTTTACTGCCAGCACAGGCTTCGCCTCCTTTGTGACCGCGTGTAAGCTGTCCGAAATTGTACATACCTATTATGTTCAAATCAAAAAGTCATTAATCGATTTATTTTTGTATTCCATTACATTTTATTCTAAACCTTATTAGGTATCTACTTATTATTTCACAAACTTGAAGGCAAGCGTTCAACGTATTTACTTAATCGATAATCGATACTTTGTTAATTATAATTTACTACGCTAATCTGGCCGTAGCAGCCACATTCTTAGCCTCCACAGACATATTTGAAGTATTTTTTGTTCAAAGAATGACCTTCAAATGGTCGTTCCATTCTGTCACTAATATAATTCATTATATCGATATGATACTGTTTTCATACATGAGTAGGTACATGATATAATTTTATTCTCACCATAGGTACTCTCTCTCTAACTCTGTTTTATTCCATAAACAATAACACCTCTTTGTAGATTAACAAAAACGTACCGTGCTAGATATACGTGTATATATTTTTTTTATAGAAAATGGATGATGCTTTTGAAAATCGCACGCGATGATTTTATAAATTGAAATTGCATATGCGAAACGTTTTGTGAATATGTAACTGTGATTTTATTTTAAATCCTCAAACAGAATTACTTTCGACTGCTATTTTATGGATTCTCCATGAAAGCTTTTCACTTTATAGTTTTTACACAAAATATTTTGTTCATTTCAATACTGTAGTATACTCATACGTAACGGTGTATTGTATGAAAAGTATTCGTATTAGGCCTCATGGAGCATTTCCTGCTGAGATCCAGGTCACACCCAACGCCGAACATCGGATTGGTATATTAAATTATTCGATGAATATACGAAACACCTGGTAGCCCTGATTCAAAGTAACCCCATTTATTAACATGGGGTTCCTTACCTTCGTTCGCCGAAAACTTTTACCGCATGATTGTCACCCTTTGGGAGCTTAACAGCGTAGCGATTTGAAGTTTCTAATTGTAACAGTAATATGTACCTACTCTTATACTTACTTGGTTAAGGTTCGTTGGTCGTGTTGGTTGCAGGCGCAACGCTGATCCTGGGGTCGAATCCCGCGTCGGGCACTATTAGATTTTTTTACTTAGATTTTCTAGTAATGGCTCGGAGTCTGGATATGTGCCGGGTATACTAATAGAGTCACTATCTATTCAATAATGGGACGTAAACGTAACTGGTAAAACATGGGAGTGTGCTACACTTCTCTGCCTATCTCTTAGCGGATTATAGTCAAGATGTTGCGTTTGCTTGAAATTCAAAATATTTATCATCAATTATTTAACTGTTCCACTGTTGAAAATTGGTCTCCCCTCACTGATATGATTTAAGGTAGCACTATGTCACACTAATTAAGCAGGAATCGGTAAATTTAAACATCTAATAGAATAAATAACACGAAAACATCTAACGTGTAGGTTAAGTTTAGGTTGTCTTATATTGTTTTTTCACCGTAATTGCAAGTAGGTATCTTAAACGTAACTTTGTAAGTGCGGAGGTACGGAGAAGGAGAAGGATATGATTCCCAATCCTCGGTTTGTTGATTTGAAATTTTATCAACTAGATTATCACTCATTATGTTAGTTTAAAGTTCGAATTATCATACACCGCTTTGAGCATTATTTCATATGTAAAAATAAGAGATTGTTACAAAAAGGTAAAAAGAAGAAGCCCTCGGAATTTCACGCCAGGCCCTCTTAATATTGATGTAGGTACCTATATGTCGCATCTCAGATTGATTGTACGTTAAACAATTATAATACTAACATTAAATTTTGATTTGTTTTCACTTAGTATAATTGCGCCATTGCTACTTGTTTGTTGATCGTCATTAATTGTTTTTGTCGTCAATCGTGACGTGACTCTTGAGAATTTAAAGTTATATTAACGCAACACTTGCATTGATAGCTAGTTATAAAATTCTTATTTAATATCAGCATACAGTCAGAATATCGATTGAAAGGCTTTTGCCCCCACAACGTCACTGGTTAAAGTGCGCGGCGGTGGAAACGATTTATCAATTAGCATAGTAATGGGCGGCGAGGATCATTATATTAATAGAGGCGACACGTGGGTTTTCTTATTTCATAAAAAATCTTTAACATCGTTAAACGTTTTATGCAACTGCAATACATTTTTATGTCTGTATTTTGGTATTAAATCATATACCGTCGTATTGAGTCCTATCAAATAAAATTCTTTTAAGAAACAATTCACGCAATATACCTAAGTACCAAGAAATTTTATTAAAGACGTTTAAAATATTATTCACACGGAGGGGTATAACATTGGTCAAATTTATTTACAGAAGTAGTTAAAGCAAAATTTTATAAATCAGAGGTGATGTAAATACATTAAATAAAATGAAAGAAAATATTCATTGTTTATGAACATACTGTCAGTGTCAGAAGACAGCCGGCTGCCGCTGGATTCGGAAGGCTCAGGACCGGGAGGAGTGGCGCCTATTAGCGGAGGCCTATGTTCAACAGTAGACCTCCAAAGGCTGATGTTGACGTTGATGATGATGATGTCAATGTCATACACTGAGTTGTCTATGGTCAAACAGTACGTACTACTACAGACTACAGAGTAGATATATCTCTATGTGCAAGAACAATACTCTGACATCAGAACCTCAATAATAGTTAATTAAAAAAAATAAGAATTAAAGTCTAATTTCAGCAATTGAGCGACCACTACAGAACAAAAAAATTTACAGTCTGCACACATTCGTGTATGCTACGTTCGTGTAATAACTGTTAAACTTAAACATTAAAAGCAGTAATAAAAATCTTCTAAGAAATAACGTGAAAATAAACTTTGTTGTACCTACGTGCTGCGCTCGTTTGTTACATTTACAATGTTTTAAATGGAAGTTTAGCGTTTGTAACACCTTCATTGTTGTGTTACAGGTAGTACTTAAGTCATTACTAAGAAACCTTGGTGTAAAGTTACGAACGAAATAAGTTAAATAAAAGAATAATAATAACAAAGCTGACAACAACGCTTAGGAGATACCCAGACTCATAGGTCTTTAGTCATAAGACACGCAGGTACATATAAACTTAAGTACACAAATATTTATACCTAGAATAAATTGTCCGATTGCCCGAATTCAAATACCTGTCCGGTCGGGAATCGAATTATAATGATAAAACAGAGTAACTAGCAATACAGACTGCCCAATATTAGATTTTGGACGGATAGCCGGTGGTAGTAAATTTTCATAACCATTTAAAATTTAAATATTCGAAGTGACTAGTCTACTAAGGACATAGTAACCGGATTGACCGACTCACGGATAGTTTTATCTGATAAGTTGACTGATTGACTGAACTCTGTATTGACTTGACTTATGCCATAAAACTAAGAATCTGTCTAGCGTTAGCCGAATCTGTTAGCCGTACTGTGTTCCCAGCTATTAAGAAAAGTATAGTCCGTGTCGGTGCGGAGTAACAATACATTTCCCGACGCCGTACCGGGATACAGGGTGTAGTAGGAGGCGACTAGACCCGGCGTTGGGAGCTCGCAGAATGGCGCAGTCTGCTTAGGTACAGTTAAATGCCCTGGCCGCCTATGGGTAGCAGCGTAGGCGGTGCGAGAAATTGAACTCTGCGATCCCTACCCCGCATGCCCAGAAAGGGGATTATGCGTATAATCCCTCAAGGGAGGCCTATGTCTAGCAGATGAAGAAAAGTTTTCGAAAAATAAGTAAAAGGAAAAAAAGTTTATCAGATCAGGTCGACTATGAAACTTTCTGATACTTGATATGTGTGTATTTACAAAAGTATAATATGGATCTTAACCTAATGTAATCTTGGAAATGTTCAACAAAATTCTGTGAAACCATTATAATACGATATCATAATAATAAACACTTCTAAATTAAAGGACAAACAAAAATCTAAAAATACACAGGTGTTACGTTACCAGTCAAAACAAAGAGGTACATCCCTAGTGTATTCAAATTGCGAACACAAGATGCGCTCGTGTTCGAGATTCCACGAATGGCGGTGGAGAAAACTTCAAATTTGAATGTGGAACGCTAAACTTTAGAAATGGCGGGGCCAGACGACGAAGACGCTCTTTACTTACGTAAATGTCATTTAAATTCGGAAGTACCAGCCTCTGTATTTACGTTCCACGTGAAATGTTGCTATTTTGCTAAGTTCTAGCGTTTTCATGATTCCAGAATGTACGAGTACGGATCCAACTTTGTGTGACACGACATAATACGAGTGCTGATCATGTTTAAAAGACGGTTAAAAACTGTACGCTTATTACATTTGTTTACATATATAGATGATATATGTATGTAAATTACAATTTATTATCATATCATATCATTTCATTTCAGCGATGTTCAATGGCCCAAATCGCAACCAAACATACATAATAAATTCAAGTCTGTGGCCTTCATACGAATATTCAATCGGACGGCGTATCTATAAATTAAGGAAGAGTTCGCGTGCGATGTAGTATGTCCTTTTTATCTAGGTTTGGCCCTAAAATGCGAATTTTAGCCAAAGCCCGCTAATATAAGCCTCCCTCGTACACTCCTCTGCATACCTTTTCGGGGATTATAAGATATTTTAGTATATACATATTTAGTTTTCCATGTTGAAGCCTCACAAATTAATATGGTAAATTTTTTTTGTAACGTAATTAAACAATGATGGAAAAAATGTAATATTGTTATAATCTTTTGTCTTTTATTACTTCCCTAATGAACTAGTCTGTTTCCATTTTAACATCAGTACTTGAACGTTATGCGTAGTATCTGCATAATCGTCAGCATCCGTTGTAAATCATGTCTCTCCGTTTATGAACACAAAGGCGTGCATAATCTCTTCAAAATAGAGTGCATTCATCGAAATGCAATTCCACCAATAGCCCGAATCCTATTCTTGGATTATAGTAGATATTGTAAATTATTTCAACGGATTGATGAGTTAATATTTCAGTTACTCAGGTATGCTTTAGAGATATATTTCATTATTTTTAACGACAACAAACTTGGATATCCTGTCTGTGCTATGACCTAGGATTCAAATGTATGAAGGTTTATTCCACTTTAAAGCTAACTATATATAATTTATTTTATAGATTGTGCTGCATTGGTTTCAAGGTGTTCGGTACAGAAATTGTCTAATTCGGCAAACCTTTAACGTAAATTGGACACAAAGGCAGAATTGCCACTAAAATTTAAATGCCTCCATCTCAAACCTTAGTATCTATTAGAGGCAACGTATTATGAGCAGTTTAGAGCTATTAGAGAACAGGTAAAAAAGGGGAACGGCTCAGGAGCCCATTGGGTGTCCTATAAACATGTATTGTTACGAGGGAGCAGCGATAAGATTGGCGATAATAATCGGCCAGGGTTTGAGTAGACGGGCGTATCGCCAAATCGTAATACGAATATTACGATTTGGCGATTATTTAACGAGATCGATAATTATACATCGTAGATTTGTATAGAGTGATCAATACGGTGTAATATTTACCATATTAACAAGAATTCATCATGAGTCATCATATTCAAAACTTTTAAGCTTATGATGATATCCTTGTGTCACGCTTTATCTATGAATACAGGATAAAATACTTTGTCGAAATATATTTTTATAAAATGATTGTAGTTGGTGTAATTGTTTTGTTGATTTAACCATATCTTTGTGAAAATATTATCTCGAAATTTCCAGGTTTTGTCGTATCAGTCCTTCACATTCGCGAAAGCGCCAAATCGCTCGTTCTAAATTTTAATAGTAGCTAGTTTGTTTGAGTGTTCGCTACTGGGTTGAATGCGCCGGCCGTAATGCAAGCGGACTGTAGGCAACAATTTAGCGGAATTAGGAAAGTGGGTCACTGGGAGCGGGAGTGTTGCTCCGACATAATATTCACGTTGGTCGCAACGGAAGTCAGCTACTCTTTTTCTATGTGTTTGTACGAACTGTTTTTAAAATGTTTTTTTTTAATTTATAAATTTATCGCGTTCTAATCGTTCGTTGTTCGATTTTTAATTTTGTGTAGCCAAGTGACAAACGAATAAGCAGTAACGCTTGTGGTCTTTACCGTCGGTGGTTTGCCTGATCTAGGACCGGATTCGTGAACGAAAATTATTGATTTCGCTTAGCCCAGTATTTTTTTTTATCATTTGATAGGCTAGCGTTTGGCCACGATCCCGCCTGATGGAAAGCGCGGATGCGTCCTAAGATGGAGCACGCATGCCTAGGAAATTACTACTAAGTCCTTTTATCGCGTCACTGTTGGATACGAGTCTCCCCTCGATGGCTGGATCGAATGAGAATGGATAAGACCATAGTTTTCTGCGCTGGTAAAGTGCTGGTTGGCAGACTTCTTCACCCGCAATATAAAATTTTGTGTAGAACTCTACGGTGTGCAGGTTTCCTCACGACGTTTTGCTTCACGTTTTATTTTGTAACGAGTTGCGCACCGGGATTTGAACCCAGAACTGCCGAACCGGAAGCCGGAAATCTGAACTACTAATTTATCACTGCATCCGGTTACTATGTATTTGTTTGTTAACATATTTCAGTATGAGTGCAGCTACTATGAGTCCAATCTAGAGTCGGTTGGATGTTCTCATAGTACGATATACAAAAAAAGAGTTCTCCATTTTATTCATCTAAAATCATAGAAATACGATCAAACAGCCTTCGTCCGCACACAACATTCACCTACTAGAGTTTTCAATACTATTTTGCGGATATTCGCGTGATCCAGTTGCGTCGGTCGGATTTTATGTTTGACATGGATTTGTTTTACGAATAATGGGAGTTGTCGAAAAAATATTAGATCTACAAAATATTGGACGATAACAAATTTTTCTACACGCTTTCCATTAGTTCAGTGTGTATAGTTGTTTTTGTCTGATTTAGTGGGTAGCATTTTTTTTTGGCGTTTTATTTAAAATTGGAACAAACATTGCTAAAACTGGGTAAATGAGTGTAAAGTCAAAATGATAATACTAACAGAGATTTAATCTTAAAAACGCACATTTGTTTGTAAGGAATGAAACACCATTTGTATGTAATGTTTAAGCCACTGGGCTGTCAAACAGATTTAATCGTATAAAATTAAATGTAGCTCTTTTCAATCATATACCTGCAGTTAAAAAAGTCGAATCATAGATGTGACTGCCTCGTTGGTCGTGTTTGTTGCAAGTTCGACTGCCGATCGGGAGGTCCGGGTTCGATTCCCGGGTCGAACACTACAAAATTTTCTAATTTAGATTTTCTGGTAGTGGTTCGGAGTCTGGATATGTGCCCGATGCATGGCAATAGGCTCACCACCT